>JBBPDB010125649.1:0-17140 GCA_037974465.1 Brachypetersius altus
CACACTGCTCCCCGGCGCCGTGTTCCTGGCTGCCCCCTGCTTCACTTGGTGAATGGGTTAAATGCAGAGGAAGAATTCCGTGCTGTTCACACTGTGTGCAGTGGTGTGTTCACGAATGACAAAAATTGTCACTTTCACTTCAAAGGGCTCCCCAGGGTCTCAACCATCTAAACATTGACCACAGCACTGGGATAACTTGAGTCCAACCTCGGTGGTACCTCACCCATCCAGGTCCAGGAGTCGGAACACTATTGACTTCACTCTCTCTGGGGGGACAGGACGACCCTCCCTCTCCCCCACCAGTCAGCAGGACGCTAGCCAGCGTGGGCATCTGTTAGCTGCCAAAACAGATTTGGATGGTTAGCATGTTGAGCTGTCTAATGACGTTAGTGACAGTTCTAAAAGATGTGATGGGACATCACACAATTTGGAGGAAGCACATGCTAGTCTTTGACCTCTGATCTGGTGGTAATGTTGTGCAACTGGATGAATTCTAGCAAAGGGGGGGGGGTCGAAAAAACTGGAAAATATCTGAAAAAAAAGAAGAATCATTTTTATAGAAGATGTAAACAAGTTCTTGGAAACCTTTAAAAGTTTCTTTACTCTCATATCATTTACAGACAGACATGGTTCTTCAGGGAAATCAAATGGTTCTTCTGGGGCATTGATTAATGAACACGTCGTGGCACCATTTTTTAAGAGTGTAACTACAGTCGATCAGTGATGATGAGAGATCCGTTGAACATGTCCAGATCTTCACAGCTGTAGATGTATAAGAAAGTGAGCCCTGTGATATCTAGCTCTGGACAGGATTTGTGTCTTTTCCTCCATGTGGATTGGTGAGATCTTTCTGTAATCACTCGCCTTAGCTTGTTCAGTGGCAGACTCAATCTGTGGAGTAGCAGTGATGGCTTGTCCCTTGTAAGATTAAACTGCTACAACAATCTTTCTTTTGCCCAGTCTGGACACACTTTCAATTAACCAATTCTTCACTCTTCCAGACATATGTTGATGCTAGCTGGCACAAACTGGACACGTCCTTAGACCATGTGTCATGTTGATGCTCAGCCCATTTTCGAAAACGTATGCTGCTTAACCGCCACATTTCTGCAGCTGCCTTGGCTAAGGACATAGTGAAGTATTTCTCTTCTGCTTACAGCCATGTGGAAAAACATTGATTTCTTCTTAGATTTATACCGAATGCTAAACTTGCCATAGCCGCCAAAACAGGCCTTGGACAACATAAGCCCTTTTAAAATCATGTTCATTTTCAGATTGACTTGGACATTTAGTATCAGTTGTTTAAAACACTTAGGATCACTTCAAACCAAATAAAGCTGAATATATTTTGTGTTTTCTTCATACAGGGAGTCTTTGAGTTACAACAGTCTCGACATACGACACTCACTCCCACTCCCCCTCCGCTTGCACTGTTAGTCTCGTACTTACAGACTACACGGGTGAACTAGTTCGGTTGCGTGCGGCGGAAGAATACGGCAGTAACGTGGCGCATTAGTGCAGGTGTTTTCCTTTTCCATTTTCTGTGACTTAGCTGTGATTTTAGGATTTTACTGTGTTGGGATTGGTAAGTGACTCATGCAAGGGTGTGTTTCGACTTCAGGTTACATCACTGTCGAAGGATTTGTGTCGTAACTTGAGGACCCCCTGTATTCATTAGTTTAGCTGATTCGTTTCATTTTCAGCTAAAGAACACGACTCAATATTAGAACACGGCCCACTGTTACTTAAGCCCAGCCCCTCCTCCTTCCTTCCAGAAACAATGCTCATGCTCACCTCACACACTGAACATGCACTAAAGCCTGTCTATGTAACTCATTGGTTTCAGCTCACTACATTCAGGTTACCAACAGCCAATTAAACTGGTTCATTCAAACAGGTTATAAACGAAATCTCTGTCTTTTTGTCTCTCGCCCTTTCTCACTCTGTCAGCTAAAGCAACAGGTGGCAGAATACCTAACACAGCAATACAACACCATCTTGCTATGTGTAAATATATCTAATATTTCTCATTACAGAAGCATGATGAAAAAGCAGGAAAATGTATGTATTTTGGGTTCTTTAAAAACCAGTTTACTTGCTATATTAATACAGCAGTAACAATCATTCCAGTCCAGTGTCTGTTAAACTCCTACACAAGCACCTGATTCTGCTTTATGAGGGACTGATCAGTGATCAGCTGAATCCCATCTTATTTAATTGGGAAAAGTATAAAACACTGCTGTAACCGACTCTCTCCTCTCACACTGAGACCAGTTGGATGGTAAAACACTATTAGAAGTTCATCAAAGGTAATTACTGCTTGTTTAAGAGATTTGTTTTCTTTGAATTATTCAAGTTCTGTAATCGCTGCATCATTTCTCTTATTTAGATTTTTTGTCGTTTCCTTTAAACTAAAGTTTTGCAATATTTTTATATATTGTCAGCAGTTCTTAGATACTAAAGGCCAAGCTGTTCGGTTCAATACCAACACTTCCTATAAAAGATAAACTGAGAAACTGAACATTTTTGTAGTGTTCTCTTATTTGGGTTCAAAGGATTAAAATGAACCCTGAAATAGACGATTTTGTCTTTATTAAATGGTAATATTAAGCGCAATAACATTTCTGATCATAACAAATCTGATCAAGTATTCTTTCATGAAAATATAATGACGTTTGCCAGCGTCTACAACATCTGATTTTTCATTAGAGTGCAGAAAAAGAATTAGATTAACCAACAATATCAGGTTTCACCTATCGGCTCAGCAGCTTTCCCTGATAGAGCCAGGAAACATGTCAAGGCACTGAAAGAAAACGCTTCATGATTTCCCATTTACTGTAACTTTAAGGCACCATAGAGTCAAATTAGCTCAAGATAGCGGTGCTTTCTTCAGTACACTGTGTAAAATGATCCCATTAGCCAAGTGTTGCTATCTCTGTAAAGGCAGTCGGCTCACGGTTTTTCAGACCAGTGAAAGTAAAAAAAAGAGATGAAAAAGTGTGGAAACAGGATTGTCTGTGGGTTTGCTGCTGATTTATCGCGGTGTGGGGAAGTGCACCTTGGGGAGAGATAAGCGATCAGCCATTCGCTCCTGAACTTCTGTCCTTACATCTGTCCTCCGCTCACAGGGGAAACAAACTGCTGAGCTGGACAAATGGCTGTGACCGTCCCGGCCCCCTCCAGCAAGTTAATCTGGTGTCCGCAGCATGCGGCTCGTGTGCAGCAGGAGAGCGAAACTTCAGTGACCTTCTGAACGACTACCTTTAGTTTACAGAGACCAAATGTGGAATCCTTTCTTTCATAATAATAATAATAATAATAATAATAATAATAATAATAATAATAATTTAGAATTATAAAGTGCCTTTCCAGGACCACAAAGTCGCTTTACATGAAAATAGTAAGACAAAGACCAAAGGTCTTGGAGAATAGATGATACTTAAGATCAACATGCAGATCCAGTTTATTTTCTTATAGTTTTTAGTGCATTGATGCATGCACTCCATATCCAAAAGTATTCAAACAACCCTACTAATTAATGCATGCAGTTACTTTAAGGTGCACCCGCTCCTGAAAGTGGTGCTCTATTACACAGTGTAAAATCCCCATAGAGAAACATTAACCAATATAATGGAGCAGTTGAATATGAGCCTCGGGTCGCCAGGCTCAATGCCAACAGTCAACCAGAGGGGTGTAAAGCCCCCAGCTCTGGGCTGCGGAGTGAGGGAGCTCTGAAATCTTTGGGATAACATCACCTACTCAGAAGAGCAGAAACTGGATGAAGGGTGTATGAACTTTCTATTGATACCCTTGAATTCAAATGAAACACTGGAAATGGTGTGCAAAGTCACAAATTTCAAATTAGAATTTGAATAGTGAATTTGTAACTTTTTCACAGATTGTATCATCCTTAAACATAATACAGAGCCAATGGATATTCTACTGACTCTTAAAACCCCAAATGTATGCAAAATTACAAATTTGTTTTGTAATTTGACTGTGAAATGCGCTGTTTTCCTTGATTTCCACTGTGGGCTGAAGAAAACACAAACTTCAATAACAGTCCTGAATAACACACTCAGATAATATGCAAAGTGAAGGAGGAAATACCTGCTCAATCCGGTTTAGACCTCAGAGTCACTGGAGCTTCTCCAGTTCAGTTTAACAGACTCAGGAAAAACAAGCTATCTTTCTTAGACACACACACACACACACACACACACACACACGCACACATTCTCACATACACACACACAAACATACACTCACTCACTCACTCACTCTCTCTCTGTCTCACACAAACACACATCCTCACACACACACACAAAGGTCCATTGTCTAGCAACATAGGGAATGAGGTTTGTAAAATTAGTCAGCCACTGAGGAGACGGGTCAGGAAGGTTACAACGAATAACTCTAAAGCACGATCCAGCACTCCAAGTCATTATTGCTCACTCTAGCATTCCAATGCACAGCACACACACACACACACACACACACACACACACGCATTCAAACACAGCAGCCACACTGTCCACCCTGATCCCAACTCTAATTCATCTACCTGCCAACTGTAACGTACTCCTACTGAACCACTGTCACCGTGTAAATTATCTACCCAACATCTAACTGCCCTATGCAAATGAATCTTTTGCATATCATCCTTTCCGATTGAGAACACAGAAGTATGTGGAAAAAGCACACTTGTGAGAAGACGGTTCAGATAAACAGCCTAAAGGTCCCCCCTAAGAAGGCTGAGGGCATTCCTGTGCCCTCATCGGTTCAGTCGAACGAACGAGATTGAGCTAAGGCAGACTTTCTTATTGGAGCGTTTGGAGACCAAATAGTGGGGGTTGCCACGGCAACAGCAGCCAAACGGGAGAAGTGTGGTTCGGACAGCACTGTGGTAATACAGAGGGAGCGATTTAGCCCACCGAGGGTGCAATATTTCATGCCTTCTAAGTGGAGGAAATATCCTCAGCTCCTAGAGACCAGTGTGTGGACAGGAATTAAATACATCTGTGATGAGAACTGCCCCGACTTTTTATTAATGATGTATTTCAGCACTGATAATCATGCAGTTTTGAAATGCATTGGAAAACCAAAAAGCATTTAAAGGCCCAGTCACTGAAAGTGATGCGTTGTCTCATTGGGTTTTGGACAGTTTTTAGAAAAGGAAAGCAGCAGCAGAAGCTCTATGTGGCAATTTTTTGTAGTAAAATATATGTTGCCAAATATGTTATGGCAAAATATGAGTATCATCCATGTGACTCACCTGTAACTTAGCACTGAAATGCTACTTAATATCCACAGGGGCCCTTGCAGATTACTTTATTGGATAGATGTTTTTGTCCTTGTTTTGGACATTTAAGGCTTATCTCTAACAGTCATGGTTCACCATTGTCAGGAATCTTACACCCGGCAATTCTTTTGTGTTTTGTGTTATTTACAAAAACGTTAAGCCTGTGTTTGCCAACCACAGTGCTACAGGCCTCCTGCTTTACCTGCTTTAACACACCCACTTCAGCTCAGTTATGGGCTGTTAATGAGCCGATTCGTTGGATCAGGTGTGTTATGAGTACTGTGTAGAGCAGGGGGGCTGCGGGACCAGGTTTGGGAAATATTGAAGCAATTCTTCACTGCGAACAGAAAAACTGCTACTTTTAAAACAGAAACTTTACTGAAGAAGGACAGACATTCTTAACCACAATGCATATTCATGGAAATGAGGCCATTTCTATTGATCCATAAATAATAAAATGTTCAAACAGTGATAAAGGCAGCTGGTGTTTCCAAATGGCATGAAAAGATATAAATAAATAAATAAATAACTAAATAAATAAATGTGTAATGAGCCAATTATAAATAAATATATACACCTCCACTACTTTATCTGTTCAGAGTCGACCTGACCGTTTTCAGTGAAGTACAAATGCTGAGCTTGTAAATGTTTGTTGACAGTGCTGTAGGGCATCCAGCTGCCCCGCCGCTTGATACACAGGACAAGGTAGCTGCTTCACAGGGACTGGAAAGTCACTGAAAGCAGCTCTCATGAATATTCATCATCCTTTTCAACACAAAACAAGCCCTGGCACGATCCCTGCTGTATGTGAGTTACAACCGTTTCCAAGCTGGGAGGTTTTCAAATATTAACATTCTACAGCCTGTTCTGTATATCGCCGTTCTCAGGACAAAACCCTGTGTCTCCCAAATGGTAGCTTTAAAGGTGAAATGAAAAATCTAGAACAAGATATACAGATCAGCTGTAACATCAAAACACCTGTCTAATATTGTGTAGGTCCCCCTTGTGCCACCAAAACAGCTCTGACCAGAGACATGGACTCCACAAGACCTCTGAAGGTGTGCTGAGATATCTACACCAAGACATTAGCAGCAGATTCTTTAAGAATGAGGTGGGGCCTCCATGGATCAGACCGGTTTGTCTTTCCCATCCTATAGATGATCAAACACATTGAGATTTGGAGAATCTGGAGGGCAAGTCAACACCTTGAACTGTTATGTTCCTCAGGCCATGTTCGCAGTGTGGCAGGTCACAATATTCTGCTGAAAGAAGCCACTGCCGTTTTAATACTATTGCCATTAAGAGGTGTACTTAGTCTACAATGATGTTTAGGTACGTGATGTCAAACTAACGCGTATATGAACGTAGGACCCAAGGTTTCCCAGCAGATCACTGCCCAGAGCCTCACACTGCCTTCGCCGGCTTGCCTTCTTCCCATTTTGCATCCTGGTACGTTACTCATGTAAGCAATACACACATGGCTGTCCACATAATGTAAAAGAAAACAATTCATCAGACCAGGCCACTTTCTTCCATTGCCCCATGGTCCATTTCTGATGTTTATGTGCTGTTCCTACAATGAAGAACTGACTCTTCACTTGCTGCCTCTATCCCACCTCTTGATGGGTGTCATTGTAACAAAACAATCAGTGTCATTCACATGTCCGTGGTTTTGATGTTGTGGCTCATCAGTGTATTTGTCTGAACCATTTCTGTTGCCCAGTGTAGCATTTACCCAACAATGAACATATATTTTCATTGCGTCACTGCTTTGAGTCAGAAAAGCCACTGGGTTTAAGAGAAACTGTTCAGTGACTTTTCAAAAAGGCAGTTCTCAAAAATGTATCGCCAATGGCATTATCTTTGCTATCTAAGGCTGGCTAAACGGATTACGTAATGCATATTCAGATGTATGCTTCTCCTAGATTAAACAGTTATTCTTCACCAGTCACTTTCTTTGTGTAAAATGAAATAATGAATTTCCTCCAGCCTATGTTGGCTCTACTGTGCCATCTGGTGGAGGAAACGTTTTGAAAGCGTGCCAGGAAGCCAGAGACGAGAACTGAAGATCCTACAGATACTAGTGCTGACTGTTTCTTGTGCATTCCAGGTCTGCAGTACTGATGTTTCTGGAAATCCAAGCAGCCAACAGCACCTTTGAACTTCCTTTCATATAAAAGGATGACTAAACACTAGACCCTATTTCAGCTTTGCCTAAGAAAGTGGTTTATAAATCTACATTTATACCCAAACAATCATATAGGATCTCTGACAAAGCACATTTACTACAGCTGTGTTCCTCTGTCCTCTATATGTCAAAGGGCCAGCTTCCCAGACATGGATTAAACCCAGTCTTGGACTGTATGATATCATGATAGTGAATTACCACTGCAAATTCTTTTCAGTCCAGGCTTAGGCTTCATCTCTTCAAAATGTTAAAAACGTTTTTTGCTACCTGAATCATCTCATCAGCTCATTATCCAGCTTTTCATGGGGTTCAATGTGTGTGTTAGAACCAGACATGCACTGAAATGAGCAGAAGTGGGGGGGAAAAAAACACACTGAAGGACACCAACCTCCCTCCTCGACTCCACCCTCAGAGTCGCCAGTCTGGTGGGCAGAGTCTCTTACCCTCCCTCTCTCTCTCGCTCTAACCTCTCTCTCTCGTTCTCTCTTGCTCTCCCTATCTCTCTCTCTCTCTTTCTCGCTCGCTCTCTCGCTCTCCCTCTCCCTCTCTCTGTCACCCCCCTTCTTGTTCTCGCTCCCTCCAGCAGGAGCTGAAACAACAACACAAGCATGCTGCCTCAGAGCCAAACGCGTGCCATGTGTGACACTCAGCCCATACACACGGCATTTCACACTCTCAGTGAAAACACACTGTAAGAGTGTATCAAAACTGGGAAAGAACTATTAATGCCAGTAAGACTGCTATCTTTCTTGGAACATTAGGTCATTTTCATTATTATTATTTTATTGTTTAGTGTTTGTTATTCTGCATTTATTTTTTATGAGGATATTTAAAAACGTTTGCCTCAGGGTTTCACAGTTAAACAGATCGTTTCAGCTAAGTCAGGCCTGTTTAATTGGAGAGAGGAGGTCATGACCATTCCCATCTGACCACCCTGACTTTGGATTAAGTAATTTAACTGGGGAGAAACTCAGCTCTGCTGTAGAAAGAAAGAAAGAAAGAAAGAAAGAAAGAAAGAAAGAAATGTAAATAAGTTTACATGGTTTTTCAAGAATCAGCCAATCACACTCCACTCGTCTGTTTAGAACTGCCATGTCCTGTTGCTGGTCTGGGAGGAGGAGAAGAGAGAGGGAGATAAATAAAATAACTAATATTAATAATAATACTACTAATAATGATAATAATAAAGAGCATCATGTACCTTTAAAAGTAAGTTTCTCGCGCAGAGTGGAATGAGGTCAGACGCGAAGCTCCTCATTGCTCGCGCCGATTATTATTGGAGACTATATTGGGCCAATGGGAGCGCGGAGCGGGCGTGGTCTGGCCCCCCGACAGGCTGGAGACAGGCTCTGATTGGTGCGTTTCTCTAGTCTTTATGGCTGGGGAAAGCATAAAGCCGTGGCGAGGGGGCCGGGGGCCGCAGACAGCGGGGCAGCCGGGAGCGGGACTATGAGAGAGTGTAGCCGAGAGACCCTCCAACCGCGTGGCGCTCGGACCCAGCACCGTGCTGAAGACGCAGAGTTACGCGCTTTCCAGCGGATCCGCAGAGGAACCGGGCTCCTCTTCAGCCGCACAGGCAGCTGAGCACCATCCTGCTCCTTTACCTTCTCCCCCTCATCAACAGTATAACAACTGACTGAGTTTTTATCTTGGAAGAAACTTGACACAGTTTGCCAACAAACCTGCCCTCCCCGCCCCCCCACACTGACATGCGTGCGGGAGACGGCGCGCTGGCACGGAGACGCAGATAAACGCACACTTTCCAGACAACTTTTTCCAAGCGCTTTTACTCTCCTGACTGGGGTTCTGCAGTGTTTTAGAGAAGGTGTGTTCAGTGAACAGCCATGGTGGCACAGACCATCACAGCGACCAGCTCGGAGCTGCCCCTCAGCGACTCCATCCACCCGGGCGAGATGGACCCGGACACGGCCACGGCCACCTCTTCCTCTCCGTCTCCAGGCTCCCCAACCCTGTCCGGGGACAAGCTGGACGTAACGTGGTGCAAGACCCCGAGCGGCCACATCAAGCGTCCCATGAACGCGTTCATGGTGTGGTCCCAGATCGAGCGCAGGAAGATCATGGAGCAGTCCCGGGACATGCACAACGCCGAGATCTCCAAGCGTCTGGGCAAGCGCTGGAAGATGCTCCGCGACTGCGACAAGATCCCCTTCATCCGCGAGGCCGAGAGACTGCGGCTCAAGCACATGGCCGACTACCCGGACTACAAGTACCGTCCGAGGAAGAAAGTGAAGCCCTCATCCTCCTCCTCCAGCAGCGGCAAGGCTGCTGACAAAGTGGGCGGCAACCCCAAGTCCTCCTCCAAAAAGAGCCACGGATCCAAGCCATCGAGGACGCACAGGAAGCCCAGCGCGCTGGAGCAGACCGGACCGGACCACCACTCGCTCTACAAGCCGCGGACGGCGTCCTCAGCCAGGCCAGCCAAGCGAGCGTCCTCCGGGGGCTCCGCGTCCGAGAGCCAACCGCTGTCCGTGGCGGTTCCGTCCAGTCCGACCCTCAGCAGCTCGGCTGAGTCCTGCGACCCTCTGAGCCTCTACGAGGACGGCAAGGAGGAGGTGGAGACCTCGAACTCCGCAGCCATGGTGGCCCCGCGCAACTTCAAGCACGCGCGCGCCTCCTCTCCAGCACCATCGGCCTCGCACTCCTCTTCCTCCTCCCAGTCTTCATCATCCTCCTCTTCCTCGGACGAGGAGTTCGAGGACGACCTCCTGGACCTGAACCCCAGCCCGGGGTTCGGAGGGCTTGGCGGATTCGGCGCCGTGTCCCTGGACAGAGACTTGGACCTGGGCTTGGAGTCAGGCTCCGGCTCGCACTTCGACTTCCCAGACTACTGCACGCCCGAGGTGAGCGAGATGATCTCCGGAGACTGGCTGGAGTCCACCATCTCCAACCTGGTCTTCACGTACTGACTCACGCGCCTCCGCGCGAGAAGATCAAACAGCTGAAGCAGAGCTGACTCTGCCCGGCCTAGACGGACCCTCACCGAGTGGAGAGGGGTCCATGCTGGGGGTCCAGCCGTGACAGACATGCGTCCTCCTGTTTATATCGCGCCCAACGGTGGCTGAGAAGTTCCTCACACACTTACACACACTTACACACACTCGTACACACACGCGGGCGCGCGCCAGGTGGAAACAAAAAACGCTTAGCTTGCTCGTTTGAGGGTGAAGAGCACGCCAGAAGTGACTGGACAGGGCCGGACCGGACCGTTGAGGTGAGACAGCGTTGCACAGTGGGAGAACAAGAAAGAGGCTGTCCGGTCGCTTCAACGTTTTTAAAGGGACTTTTTATTATTATTATTATAATAATTATTATTATTGTTATTTAACGTGGACTCACATTTGGGCGCCAAAACAAAAAAAAAAAACAAGGCGAGCGAGTACTTTTGTATTTTGAAGCAAAGAGGCTTCAGCCAGACTGTAAAGCATGAAAAGACTGTAAGCGGTGTTGTGTTTTCTCTCTTTTTTTTTTTTTTCTATAATAGACTGATAAAAAAAGAATCACCAGCTTTTTCCTGTCCGACTTCAGGACCCGAGACACGCAACTCAGACGGCTCAACTTTCTACACTACAGAAGGAAAAAAAAAATATCAGGACCAAACTTCTCTCCCTTTCTCTCTCTCTCCTCTTTTTTTCTCCACCCAGCGCTTTGGTCCCTCCTTTATACCTACTTTGTGCTCAGAAGATTTTTTTTTTTTATATATATATATATACATAAATATATATATCGATGTATTTATACTGGCCAACACGTTTGGTTTGTATTTTTTTTTTTAGTTCTGTTACAGCTGTTCACATCTGTCTCGTCCGTCTATGTTGGCAGAAGGGCTAGAACCGCACCGCGTTATTTAAACTCATCACCTCTCATCAAAGAAATGCTCTTTTTTTCCTTTATTTTCTATCTGTATTTTTGTACAAAACTGATCAAGAACATCATTGCTTTCTTTCTGAGAAGGGGTTCTGGGCGAGGTGGGGTGGGGGGTGTTGTTATGGGATGGGATGGTGGGCTCAGAATCTGGTCCCCCCCCCTTAGCCATGTTTACAGTGTCAGTCCACGGGCATCTTAAAGACACAGTGTCTCTTTTCTCCAGCAGCCAGCCAGGCAGTACCTGACCTTCCGTTGCATTTGAACGAGGCTGTATGTAGCAGTGACTTAACCATTTTTTGGGGAAGGGAAGAAAAACATTACACATTACTGCCCCTTCTGACAATTTCTTATGTGCTTTTTTCTAGTGAAAACGCTCAGCTTTTTTTTTTAAAAAAACCACTGGATGGAAACGAAATACATTTGAAAATGCCTACACAAGTCCACGAACAATGAAGTAATCACTTCACTCTTAAATGTGCGAGGATTATTTAATCTCTTTCTACTTGTTGGCTAAATGTAGCTGATCGTTTTAGTATGTTAAGGCATGGCGAATAGCATTGTTTTTTGTTTGTTTGTTTGTTTTTTGTTTTCTTTTTTTTTCTTTTTTTTTTTCGTATCTTCCAATTCAGGTTTATGTAGAGCTGTTGTGTTTTTTCAAGCCGAAGGATCGACGTGAAGATTTCTATGTACATTGATTGTATAATAGGTAAAGACTGCGTGTTTGTCTGACTGATTTATTACGACGGGCACTTGAACATATATATAAATATTCTATATAAATATATCTATACATCTCTACGTTTTAAGATGTTCATTTTTTTTTTTCTTTTGCGGATAAATATCTACTTTTTTATCGTTTCAGTTCGTGCAATATGTTGTGTACAATATTGTTTTTTGGTTTGTTTTTTTCGTCTTGCCATCACCATATCTTATTTGAGTAGAGAATTCAAAGCCAGCCAACTGTGTCCAGTCACTGCCTGTCAGACCTCTGTACAAACTGTCAGTCTTTATTTTGTTTGTTTTTTTGTTTTTTTTCCAAAAAGGAAATAAAATCAGCTGGAACTGAGCTTCTCTTGCCAGACTGGTCTTCTTCCATGCAGTGCTCTGCTTCCTCTTTAGTTCAGTGTCATTAATGCCATGTAATATACTGAACCCACTTAGATAAACGCTCTTGAATGAACTATGGGCCTGAGTTGCATCTACAAGTGTTGGGTTACCACGTGCAGCTTCATTCACATCTACACAGCTTGCACATCCTAGTCATTCTCAGGTGTGTATCACAGATATAGAAAAAGAAAACAATGATTTCGACCTATTGAGTAATTATGCGCAATTGTGGGTGCCACATCCTGGGGCAGTTGGTAGGATTTAATAGGCAATTTGTTTACATTTGTCCCAGGAGAGTTATGTCAATCTACATAATCACACATCAGTGTTCTGATGCTGCTTGTGGCCAAAACCTGGACCAGTGTTTATCATTGCAAACCTAAAACCACACTCAGCAGCACAAAGCATAGAAAATCATTTGGATTAGGCCATAATAATCACTGGGAACCATCTGGCTTAAGAAATCCAGTAGTAACACCTTTAGGTCATGAGTGTGTGTTCGTTTCACAGACACTAGTGTTAAAACCTCCACCCAAAAAAAAGGAGTAATTAAGTTTTAAAGCTGCAAATGAACCCAGAGATAGGAACAGAACCGCTTGCTGCGATAGAAGAGCATTTCTAATCACTTCTGAGCAATCAGCCTGGATCATCACAGCTCACGGCACACGACTGCATGGAGTAGCTAATGCAGTCTAGCGTTCGGCATGGGGAGGGGGGTGGTTCATATATTCCAGAGAGAGGGTCTAGACTGTGGGGGAGGGGTGTCAGACAGTTTGGGGGAGGGGGGGAGGGCAAGGGGAGTAGCTGCTTTAACCAATTAATTCCTTCTGGGTGTGTTTGTGACGGGCACAGGGAAGGAGGTGCATGGACAGAAATCAGAAAACAGACACACGGACAAGAACGATATCAATATAAAGTCTAAATAAATCCAATAAAAGCAGACAATACTCAGCACAAAATACACCACGCTTTATACACAAATGCTGGGGTATCTCTAGATAAAGGAGTTACTAATAACACAAATGGTGGTTAGGAGTAGGTTATAGCAAAGGTGTTATATTCTGAAAAAATAAATGCATTAAATTGCCAGTCAGTTATGATAAATTTGCACCATGTGATATAAATAGCTGCATTTATTTATTGCATCATGTCCTCTGTTATTTTGATTAGGCTGTTCAGGGGTGTGTGTTCACCAGTCTGGGGTACAAGGCACAACACACGAACCAGAGAAAGTGGGACTGTAGGTTGTGGGGCTGTGGGTCATGAAGACAGTTAACTGTTCCACAATCAATTATTTCTGATGAAAGTCTTAATGCACTAGTGCTTCATTCATTTAGTTCTCTCTAGTATTATCACTGAGGTCAATATTACTATCTAATCTACTATCAGAACCTGAAAACTATATTGATTGGAGGTAACTGCTTATGTTACAAAGACAAGAACAATCTAAAATAAAACACCTAAATAAATCCAGCACCCTGCAGAAAAATGTGACACGCATGATTGTATATAAATACTATAGATAAGAAACTTACAGATACGTGAATTATTAGTTAGGCTAACTCATAGGCTGATCTGATCTCTACAATAATGGACTCGATAAAGAGAACAAACCCAAACAACTTGTTGTGCTTCAAGTAAATTATTTAGCAGTTATTTATCTGAAGTATTTATACCCCAGAAATTTGTGTATCTAATACAGCATCCATTTCTTATCATCACTACGTATGTTAATACTACTGATCTACTACTAATCTCAGTATAGAGAACAACTTCAAACTTCTGGTTGTGTTTCTAGTAAGTTAATTATGAATTGTTTATCTAAAGTATTTATACCCCAGCATTTTGTGTATCTAACATGTCGTCCATTCAGTTCCCTTCTATTATCACTACTTATATCAATATTGTTGATCTACTATTGATCTCTATTACAGACAATAACAGAGTTGGTATAGACAACTCAGTACCAATATTTGTGTTAGTAGTAAATGACTAGTAGAGTTATTTATCTATAGTATTTATACCCCAGCATATAGTGTATTTTGTATTTTCTACAGAGTTATTAATTGGATTTACTTTGACTTCATGTTTTATATTGTTCTTGTCTCTGTGTGACAATTTTCATCCGGAATCAATAAACTTTTCTGATTCTGATTTTGTTTCGGATGATGATGCCGCTGCCCAGTGGGATTAAGAAAGATCACTCAGATGGTCCTCTACCTCATGTTGACCCCCTCCTCAGAAAAAGGAGAAAACGAGAGATGAATTATTTTGTAAAGTGAACAAAACCCTCAAAAACACAAAGGAGATAGACACCTTAAATCTCACAGATGACGATGATAGTTTGCTAATGTCATATTTAAAGCCTGCTCTCTGCGTCACTGAGTCGAAAGTGCTGGCTTGGTGGGATCAACATCCTGTTAAACTCCAGTTCAGGGGGGGCAATGCCAAAGGGCGGGGTCCCGGACGAGACAGGGGGGCGTGGTCACAGTGCTGCATTCGCACGTGGAGACAAAGAGCATTACAATACAAAGAAGCACGGTAAGTTTTGTTTTAGCCTCTTTTGAACCGGCACGGGACCCGCACAGGCAGGACTATTAATTATGATCGTAAATGTTTTTAGTTTACTTATTCATTTATTTATTGGGATATGGGCGCCCTGCATCGAAATTCTGCCCCAGGAGATGAAATAAAAAGAAAAATATTTGTTGGAGCAACTTTTTTTTTCGAGGATGATGCTGCCCACCCCCACCCCCATCCCCTTCTCCCCAAAAAAAAAAAAGTTGAGCCCAAAGTGGAGGTGATGTCTTTGTTCGAGAGACTGGAGAGCTTGCGGAGGGACGTTTCAGGCACGACGTTTCTGTCACGCACTGGGGGGATTTGGGCTCCAAAAGACCACCCCTGAGCTCCAACCGGAACCCAAAGCGTTTCCACACTTCTGTTAAAGTTTATGAAGTTCAGCTCTGAGCGCAAGGATATGGAGCAACAGGTCTCTGGGAGTTTTGCCTCACTTCTCTCTGTCTGTCTCACCACAGAGACTGCAGCTCTTCTCTCCAGGCTCCATCTGGACGCAGGTAGGTCCTTTCGCTTTGTTTAGAAGTGAAATAACCGCAGATCTGGTCTCAGTGATCTTCTGTACTGAGGTCGATCTTCTCCGGTTGCTCACACACACAGGGTTTGGGTGGACTTTTATTAATAAGGGACTATTTAGGAATAATTAAAGATTATGGAAGCCATGTGATGAAGGATGTGGAGTGGAGAGCAGGGTGGCGGGTTTTGAGGGGTTTCAGGGGGGTTGTGGTCGTTTCAGCACCGTCAGTACTGGACAGCGGCCTTTTGGTAAAGTTACCTGAGAACAGGATGAGCCGCTTCAGGTGAACAGGTGACGGAGTGTTTATTTGTTTATTTATTTATTTGGCTGAGTGTCTGTTGGGTACTTGCTGCGTGTATTTTCCTGAGGGATGACGATATCAGCACTGGATTGGATGTGTAGCACCATGATGATGTCATCGAAAGCCAATAGTGGTCCTTCAGTGGGCTCTGAAGTCACGCTCAGCGCGTGCGTTCCTCTCGCTTAAAGCAGCCACGTGCGCTCACTGAGATAAACAAATGCACAGTATATAATGAACAATTCTACATTAATAAAACGTTACATATACTATAAGGCAGTTATGACCAAAACCGACGACAACAACAACAACAATAATGATAAAATCCAAAAAAATGTAAAAAAAAAATAACAATGATCAGTAATATATCAAATACATTATTTGAATTGATTACCAGATCTGTTGATTACCACTACTATTCATATATGCAAGTATGTGTATGTGTGTGTGTGTGTGTGTGTGGTTTCTGGAGAGAATGCTGCATATAGCCTTGTCCTCGTCTCCTTGTGTTTAGCACTAAAAAATAATGGTATAAACAGGCATTGCAGGCTGTTGAAGCATAACTGATGGGTCACTTTTGTGCTGGAAGCTTGGTGAGATGATGTCACCAGTGGTGGAGTAATTACTACCCATAAATCACGGTGTGTGAAAAGTGGCAGTGGCACAGTGTGTATATATGCGTGTGTGTGTGTGTGTGTGTGTGTGTGTGTGTGTGTGTCTGTGTGTGCACTGGTGTTGACAGCAGTATTGTCTGGATGGTTTTTATCCACCTTTGCTTTCTGTGCTGAAAAGGTAAACTGTCACCTCCAGCTTCCTCACACTGCTGCGAGTGTTAGCTGCTGGAAGATGAGTTTAAACAGTGGCAGCAGCTCACATCACACTCCTCAGTACTGAAACTCACAGTGTCCAGCAGGACTGTGAGTATAAAACTGTTTACTCTCCTCCGACTGTGGCTGAAAAACGTCCTTATGAGTTGCAAAAAGGGCACTTTGGATCCATTTACTGGGCAGTAATGTTAAGTTGGTGTTAAAACACTAATAATACAATAAAAACAAATAACAATAATACAGTAAATAGTGGTTCTATGTAAAGCAAAGTGTTTCCAGACCTCTTTCCTCATGGAAGCCCAATATCACTTGTAGCTTACACCAAACTAGAACTAGCTTCATCACAAACACTGTACCTGCAGGAAACACTACACACAGATCTGAGATCGGTATAGAACTAGCTTCATCACAAACACTGTACCTGCAGGAGACACTACACACA
>JBBPDB010125667.1:0-17135 GCA_037974465.1 Brachypetersius altus
TAAATACAGACAGTGATCAAGGGGGAACAGAAACAGGTGAACACAACACGTGACAAAAGCAAAACCCAGAACGTATCCAAATAAAAGCCCCAAAAACCCAACAGAGACCCACATGAAACAAAACAGAACAGGGCATCAGAAAACAGAAAAAACAGTGGCCTCTGGCGGCCACCAACCGTAACAATCTTGTTGCACTATTCTTATTGTCTTTCTTTAACTGTCTTTCGTTTATTGTCTTTTTTATTGTCTATTGTCCTATCCCTAACCCTAAAAATCTAAAATGTGAAACATATTATATTTTACTGTAATGTAACAGTAAAATCTCTTCAACAATGAAACCATATCTGTATTCTTCTTGTGCACTGAGTATGCTCATGACAAAAGACGTCCCCTCTGGATGAATAAATAAATCTTATTTATAACGTTTTATAAGTGTAACGTTCTCCCTGATCTTTTTCCTGTTTTTTGTTTACATTCTCCATATGCCTTTGCTTATGTGTCTGTTCAGTGTGAGTATGTTTTGGTCTTAGCCCCACCCCCTTGCTATCTTGTTCACCTGTGTCTTGTTAGTGTCTCCGCTCCTCCCCCTGTATTTCAGTCTGTGTTTGTGAATTCTTTGTAAAGCCTCTTGTCGCCTCTTGTTCCAAACTCATTTTTGGAACTGTAATTACTGTAACTTGTTTATTTTCTCCTCTTCTCCTGGTGTCCCTTGGACCATCTTGCGTTTTTGTATTATCTCAAACCTTGGAACCCGCAGTTTTATCTTGCTTGCCTCAACCCTTACAGTCGTTACACAATGACATTTTACTAGTGGATTTATTTAGCGGAATTTACTTTTAAATGTACTTTTAAAATAAAATAAATGGTCCAAAATAAAATAAATGGTCCATTTCAAAAGCAATAGATAATTGGTTACTTATACTCTTATGAACACTTGAATTGGCAGTTCCATCATTGTATTTACATATGCAAATGATACATTATGTACTTTAGTATGCTTACATTTTCATATTTTAAAAAATTATTTTGCTAGAATTATTACAGGATAGACTGAACAGACTGAAATGGTGCAATCATGAAAAACGTATCAGGAAAACCTCGTCACACACACACACACACACACACACATATATATATATTAGAGGTGGGCATAGATAAAATTTTTTAACGCTGTTAATCTCATTGTAATCTTGGCGTTAACGGCGCGAGATTCTTCCGCAGATTCTTCCGCATTCTTCCACAGAGAGACCGAGACAAGTTTAAAACGTGTGCGACCCGGAAAAGTCACTACAATATCAAGGTGAAAGTCATCATAGCTTGCGTAGTATATACCCAGCTCCCTCTGTCCGTGTGTGTGTGTGGGGTGGGGCCTTAACGGCGATATTTTTTTATCGAGTATATACTGTATAGCTCAAACTGATTGAGTAAACATGTTATTTTTACTATTTTTTTACACTTTTTATTTTTGCTTCACTTTACGAGTACACAGCTATTCATCCTAAAATCTGAAAACTGGTTGGCAGGAGCAACATTTTGAAATCCCAGCTAAGCCAACTCATATCAGACACATTGACTACTCGATGTTTACTGTTTACTCACATGTAAATTCTGTTCACATGTCTGTAGTTCCCTCCACAATGTCTCCCCCACTTCCCCTGCTATCTATACCCCATATTCAGGTCAGACTTAATGTATCATGTGAAAGCCAAGTAAATATATCAGTGAGGTCACAGGTTTGTTTACACCATGAAATCAAACCCTCACTCATTGCATCAATCAGGGAATGTACACAGAGCCCTGGAGCGCATTCGAGGGGAGACTTCATAAAGGAGGACTTTCAGAAACATCTACAGCTCTGCGCTACATATTCAGTTTGATATTTAGAAAGGTAAGGGAGCAATTTAATTACAGTACAAATATAAACTCTCCTGACTGCAGTTGCTGAAATGAAAGTAATGACATGGCTACGTACAGTTTGCTTCCAACTTTTCCAAATTAACGTATGGTGCATATTACTTTCATTGCATGCAAATGAAATGCATGCATGGTCTTATTATCATGCTATGCATGGTCTTATTATTCAAATTTGCATGCATGTATCTATCATTCAGTATTGCATTACTACACTGAAAAAAATGTATGATTAAAATAAGTCAAACAGACATCACAGCTGTCCTCAAGTTTGCTTGGAAAATTGTGTGTCCTTTAATATTTATGTAAAGTTTGATTTCACAGATGTGTGATTGACTTGAAGTTACATTGTGTTGTTTAAGTGTTCCCTTTATTTTTTTGAGCAGTATATAATGGCTGAATAAAGGGGTCAATGTATAACTTACATTAACTTCAGTTTATTCTGGATGCAGCTGAAGAACGTCTTTGTCAACACAATGCAAGTTGGGAATCAGAGCAAACAGCAATAGTTTAGATAATTTTATCAACAATATTATGATGTCATGGGGTTCATTTCCTATCTGACTCATGTAATGCAACACATGAACATGTGGATTTGGAGTAAGGTGACACATTTTTCAGTCACTCTCATTCCTCAGGCTGATCATGGCGGCAGCGAGGGTCTCTGTGCCAGCCCTGGGTACGGCAGCAGAGGACTACAGTGCTTACGCAAACATGTCTGATGACCAACTCCTGCAGTTGGCTATCGAGCGGAGTCTCGCCGATGCAAATTTGACACCCTGGCAAAATCGAGCATTCCGCTCCAACACGTTGCCACAGGACCGTTGTTCACGTGTCCGGCGGCCTCAGAACATCTCTCCCCCTGCAAACCCACCGATGATCCAGCCTGCTAACCCACCGGACAACCCTTCTGCAAACTCTCTTAAGTAACTTTCCACAAAAAAACAAATACTGTTTTACATGAAGCATGCATTTTTCATTAAGTGCAAACACATCTCCATTAAATCATTCTCTTTACAGTGAGGCACAAAGTGGAAAAATCAACAGAGATGCTCACAATCATTATTTTAGTAAAGACAAGGATCAAGTGGTTGCTTGGACAAGA
The DNA here is from genome assembly GCA_037974465.1 of Brachypetersius altus. NCBI lineage: Eukaryota > Metazoa > Chordata > Actinopteri > Characiformes > Alestidae > Brachypetersius > Brachypetersius altus. The sequence continues at coordinate 3,017 of JBBPDB010125667.1, forward strand.
CACAATGGATTCCTGAAGGTCACTGTGGAACCTGTCAAGTGAGTATAGGAAAAGTGACTGAAAATGGGCATTCGGGTCCTCACAGCACAATTTTATTACCTTTTTCATGTAGGTTTTGACTCAATGTCCACCAAAATGAAATTTCAATTTGTCCTTCAGGAATTTAGACCCTTTTCTCTCAGCGATCTGGATGGGTGATGCCAAGGCCTTAAAAGACATAATACAACTGAAATCTAGGAACCTCACTGAAGCTAATAAAGATGGGTGGATACCCCTTCATGAGACTGCATTCTATGGTCATGTTGAGTGTCTGAAGCTTTTGCTAAGGGGTAAGAATCAGTCAGAAATCATCCCTATAGTGTGCTGCAGGATGTCCATCAGTGACCAATTTGTATTTGCATTCCATTAAATCTTCAGCTGAACCGCAGACCATTAACTGCCGCACTCTCAAGAACCAGACCCCACTTTTCCTGGCTGTGAGTCGCAAACATGTGGCTTGTGTGGAGTTCCTCTTGGAGAAGGGTGCTGACCCCAATCTAGCAAATAACCAATTGGAAACTCCATTATTCAAAGGTAAATGTGCAAAGGCAAACTCTTATCAAACATCACTAATGTATTTGTTCAATAAAACAGTGAGCACATGCAGTGAGTTGGCTTCCATTCCATATAGCTGCCTCACCAACACTATGCTTGTCTTCATAGCTTGTGAAAAGGGTGTTGAAGAAGCTGTGGCTCTCCTGATAAGATTTGGAGCAGCAACAACAAAGGCCTGTGCACAAGGTGGAACCCCACTGCATGAAGCAGTGAGTCACAAAAACCTGACCATGTGCAAAATGTTACTTCAAGCTGGGGCAAAGCTGACGGCTAAAAACATTTATGGTATAGACCCTCTGTTTACAGCGGCTCAGTGTGGTTCCCCTGAATTGCTTAGCTTCCTACTTATGAAAGGTAGGTACAATAGGTAAGAAAAGGATTTGTACAGAGTCAAGGTCATTAAAAAGGCAAAAACATTACAGTTTCTGAGCATTAATTTGCAAAGTTGCTCTGCAGGGGCAGAAGTCAACACTCAAGCCAACGATGGTGCCTCTGCCTTGTTTGAGGCCTCTAAGAATGGTCACGGTGAAGTTGTGGAGATTCTCCTGTCAAGAAGGGCTGATGTTAACAAATGTAACAAAGCTGGACTACTTCCTATTCATGTTGCTGCTAAGAATGGACATGATGGGTAAGTGTGATAAGGCTGAAGTTATACAGAACAAAAATATAAACGCAACACTTTTGTTTTTGCAGCCATTTTTCATGAGCTGAACTCAAAGATCTGAAACATTTTCTATATACACAAAAGACCCATTGCTCTCAAATATTGTTAACAAATCAGTCTAAATCTGTTAGTGAGCACTTCTCCTTTGCCGTGATAATCCATCCCATTTCACAGATGTGGCATATCAAGGTGCTGATTGGACAACATGAATATTGCACAGATGTGCCTTAGACTGTTGCTCTGAAATGTGCAGTTTTGCCTTACTGGGGAGTGGTCAGAAAACCTGGTGTGGCCACTATTCACCAAGTGAAGGAGAGGGCTATATATATATATTAGGGCTGTAACATGTATTTGTACCGAACTGCCACTGTATGTGGGTTCGGTTCATGATGTCTTTCGGAGAATATACAGTACAACAGAGAAGACGTGGTTGAAGTAATACGGAATCACAGAGGGACCAAAAAGAGCAAGTAAATCATAAACCTGGGTCATAGTGTGGTGCAATAGTGCCACCTACTGGCATAACATTTCTGCTGCCTTACACATACATAAAAATATAATCAAGCGTGTTTGTTTACTGGTTAATACACTGCTGTTTATTTATAATAAACAAAAACAAACCAAGCCTCAATCTTTAGAAGTTTTTGTTGCTTAACTATACTGTATTGTAAACTGTACCGAACCGTGACCCCAAAACCGAGGTACATACCGAACCGTGACATCTGTGTACCATTACACCCCTAATATATATATATACATATACAGTATTGTACAGATTTTTATGTTATGTTCTTTAGTTTTTATTTCTATAGGCAATGCTGCTGGGACTAATAAAGGGTCATCTTATCTTATCTTCACTTGTCTTATCTAATCTTATCTGATTTTATCTTATGACCAAGCAAAGATGTTAATCTGGTTCCTTCCTCAGGATTGTTGCCATGCTAATACCAAGAACTAGCAGGGCAAAAATAAATCGATGTGGCATCAGTCCTCTCCATCTAGCAGCCGAGCGCAACAGGGATGATGTCACTGAGATCCTGATTGACGCTGGTTTTGACGTCAACACCATGTTGTCAGAAGATTGGTGTAAGATGTATGAGGATCGCCGCAGCACTGCCCTGTACTGCAGTGTGGCCAACAGCAATGTTGAGGCAGCTACAATGCTCCTGGAGGCCGGGGCTAATCCCAACTTAGACATCTTCAACCCTTTGCTTGTGGCTGTTAGAAAGGGTTGTATGGAAATGGCCAAGCTGCTGGTCCAACATGGTGCTAATGTGAACGCTGTACTTCCAACACACCCAACCGCCTTCCCAGCGGCTTTGCTCTTCTGTATGAAGTATCTGACCATGTTTAAGTTCCTAATGGACAATGGTTGTGATGCTCTGTCATGTTTTAAATGTGATTATGGCAGCAATCCTCATCCACCCATCAAAAGTGAAAGAAGTGGAAGGGAAGGTATATATTTCCTACGTGAGGAATTTTCAGGAGGCACTGTACAGGTAAAAAATAATAATTTCTAATGAATCTCTTTTGTTAAAATCAACAGATCTGAACATTGTCTGATTGAATTTTAAACCAACAGTTCTGTGAGATGATTTCCAACCCCTCCGTCAGCTGTTGGGCAGGACCCATCATTGATGTCCTGCTGGACTATGTGGGTCATGTGAAACTGTGCTCCAGACTCACTGAGCACCTAGAGAGTTACAGCGAGTGGGCCAACATCAAAGAAAAGTCACGTGAGTATGCCGCCAGTTCTTGGTATCTGCTGTCAGTGTTTAGAGGTTTCTAAAAGAACTTAAACCACTTTGTCTCTACAGTGCTTCCTCGCTCCTTGATGCATCTCTGCAGACTAAAGATTCGTCAGCAACTGGGAATGTACAGACTGAGGCTAATTGGCAATCTTCCTCTACCAAGAAGACTGATCAAGTTCTTAAAGCATGAGCGAGAATCGTTTGAGAATATCCTGTAAACTGGGAACTTTCTGGTTTATGTAGTGCTGTGAATAGAGATTTTCCATTGAAAAGGAAAGGGTAGTCCAAGACTAGGCTTAATCTCTGTCTGGGAAACCGAGGTTATTCGTCTACAGCTCTCTTTGCACCCCAAATTCATTCCCTGTTGATGCCACAGCCATCCATGATTAAGAGTCCAAGAGAGCACAGTTCTCTCTCTGGGTGAGTAGGATGGCCCTTCTTTCTTCCCTGGCTGTGATAAAGGTATTAGAGATTAGTGCTCTCCTCCAAGTGTGTTGAGCTGTCTGATTGCATTGCATTAGCTGCAGTTTGAAACAATGTGCTGTTGCTATTTGAAGGAAACACGTGCCATTTTTGCAATCAGTGATCTAAAAGGATGTCAGATACTCTAAACAGTGTTTTCTGTACAGTTTTCACAAGATAGCTTTATGCTTGTGTGTGACTGAAATTGTCCCGGCAGTAACAGCAATCTGAAGACTCATGTTGTCCAGTGAATGATGACCGTAATGTATTATCATTATTGTACGTCTCTGCTTGACATTTGCCATTTCTGAAATGCGGGCACTTGGTGTGGAACACTTTAGGCAGAATTATGGAATAATAAAACACTGTTTCATTATAAAGCTGCTTTTTGTCAGTATGAAAATGTATAGAAAGTTAACTGGGAATGAAAAGATGATGGAATACTGTATTATGATTTGTATAATATTGTACTTGATGTAGATATGTTTTTACCTTTGTAATTGCTTCAATAAAATAAAAGAAAGCCATGTGTTTCACATGTGTAATTATTTGACTTTAGTTTCATCCAGTATTAAACCATGTTATTGATTATATTCATCATATTCATTATATATGAGGTTCTCTTATTTTCAAGTGTGAATTAAGATCTCTCAGTTATCTCAATTATGACAATATCTGCACTGAACAAAAAATTTTACAGGGTTGTTTTACTCACAAACTAAAACTATGTTGACATAAATGAATTGTGTTGTCTTTAAATAATGTGTTTACACAGTACATTTCAAGTAATTCAGTTTTAATTCATTACATTACTTTCATCCATAACGACTTCTATTCCCTAACTACAGGGGGCAACTTGGTGTTAAGGCTCAGGAACCCAGTGGTGGTCTGCTGAAGGCAGCATTTGAACCAATGACCTTATGGACCAGAAGCATGTACCCTACCCACTAGGCCGCCACCACCAGCAAAAACCCTCTAAAGAAAATTCTTATCCAATAAAAGCCAAAGAAATTGTTCTGTCGTCAGTTGATTTTTAGGTAGGTTCAAACTGACTCTAGTTATTTGGAATGTGATTAAATGGAAGATTTGTTTTGGGTGTGAAAAAATGCAGTTGGAAGAAGTATGTTATGTATCCATATTCATGTGCATTAGTTGCCAATATATTATAACTGACTGGTTGTGTTGAAAGGTTATATAAAATGCATGCAGTTTGAGTGTTTTATATTTACACCCAAGCATCAATAAAATTGCACATCTAAAAGTCTTCATCATAATAACATGTTTGTTCGACCACTTGTTTGATTGCAAAACACAGTCTCTAGAAAAATCTTTTAGGGTGGTTAGCACTGCCCTCAGCATGACTCCACTGAAACCTGAGCTGAGAGAACGGGGGGTTGCTGCTGTTATAGTTGCTTCATGTAATACAGTCTATTTTTGTGAGAAATAATGAGATGAATCGGCTTTGCCTTCGCTTGGACCAGTGTGTTTTACATGTAAAATACTACCATGTGATTTTGATTGCGTATTTTAACTTTCAAGCCCTTCAGAAAGTGGATATGTTGACCTCTCATGAGGTCCATGTGTTTTTACTGAGGGTTGGATGTGCTCTATAATTAACTAGGCCATAATTTAATTCAGACAGTTGGGTAAGATGTGTACTGGAAACATAGCTTCCCTACTATACTGTTTTTATCATGTAACATTTATAAGAACATATGTGACCTGATCTGGCAAAATGAGTCACAGTGACCACAAATTCAAAATTGAGGTTTTGGTATGAATGAAAAGATGGAAAAATAAGCTTTAAAATGATATCTTGGTCAAAGCTGTATCTTAAAAGATTGTCAAGTTACAATCGTTTGAATTATGGTAGCACAGCACCATTTAAAAAATCACATTTAAAGTTTTTTATCACTTTTTGTTGATATATTTAACAATCCATAGCATCCAAAGAGATGCACAAAGTATTCAACAATTTACTACAAATTTACTACAGGCATTTAGAAGAATATATTAAAGCAGACTGTAGCTTTTTAGCCATTTAAGTACATTTTCACAATTATTTCCAACTTTGGTTGATTAATTTTGAAGATCTTTTCTTTTATATAAGACCAAAAAAGAAAAATCTATATTTTTGATGTTTTTCGACAAAATTGGCCCACACCTAAAAAATAGTATGTAGACTTCCGACTCATTTTGGCAGATCGGGTCACATATGATAAGAATGTCTCCATAAAGACATGGTTGATACAGAGCCCTGGTCTCAACCCAACCCAACACCTTTAGATGAACTGGCCTTCTCATCCAACATCACTATCTGACCTCATAAATGCTCTACAGAATGAATGGGCACAAATTTCCACAGACAGTCCAAAATCTTGTGGAAAGCCTTCCAAGAAGAGTGGAGCCTGTTAAAGGGGGGGCACTCCATATTAAAGTCTATGGATTTGAGTGCAGTGTCAATAAAGTCCCTGTTGGTGTATTGGTGATGTATCCCAATACTTTTGTCCAAAAATATATACAAAACATTTTATAAGATTCTGCCATCTGAGTCCTGAGTACCTATAATTATAATGAAGAAAGAATGAAGTAAAATGTACAGATATTTCAAAATATTGTACCAAATCTTAATACAGATGAAAGAAATTAAATAAAACATTATTATGTAATTAAAGTACTTAAAAAGGAAGTTTAATCAGTGACAACCAAATGAACCAAAGGACCTCTAATAGTGTAAATTAAACCATGACAGCCAACCAGAATCAGAAAATGTCAGCCAAGGTCTTGAAAATTCCCCTGGATATAAAGACGGGGTCATATGGGATCACTTTGGCAAAAGTGAGTGAATGGCAAATGAAAATGATTTATGTATATTTATGTATTTTTCTTTTTATTGACCTAAAGTGACCAGTTTATTTAGTCTTAAACTGGAAAGAAGTCTCTTAATTTTCATTTTCTCACTGCCTTTTAAATGAGAGCAGTAGTTCTGCTAGTTAGATCTAGTAAGTAGTTAGATCTGAAAACAAAGAATAGGAGTTCATAACCTTGCTCATATCCACTTTGCTACATGCCCAGCTCTAGCACGCTATGCCTATCTATAAATAAGGAACAAGTATTCACACTATTTTGTGTCTCGCTTGTCTTGTAGCTTAGGCTCTTCTGTAACTTGACTCAATGAAAGCGGCCTAACAATCACTTTAGCTTCGAAATTCTTGCACTCCTGGCTGCCTGCCATGGGATTTCCATGTAATCTTCAAGGGCAGGGGTGTCGGTCCTTGCATTTCCTCTTTAAATTCTAGGCCAGTTATCTCAGGAGCAACCCGAGCTAAGAGGCTGGCGAACGCAGCCTCTAGATCATGTGCACTCTCTAAACATGTAGTCTATTATAAACAGCCCAGGAGGCCACAGAGACAGGGGCCTCTTTTGGTAGAGGACTACAACAAGCTTAGCTAAAGACGCTTTAAATGTCTTTCTTTCTCTTATTTACTGAAAAGTAATCAACAAACTTGAGAAGTAGGTAAGTGTCAAGTTTTTCTGGTTATTTTTTGCCATGTTTTGATTGCATTCTGTGTTATTAAGCTGCATTGAAGTCAAGTACTAATTAAGTCAAGTTGCAATTAAATCATTTGGATTGCATGCCAGATTTCAATAATTGCATCATTTACCCTCATAGTTTTCTGTCATTTGCCCAGCATTGTAAATATTGTGGTAGAATAGTACGTAATCTATTTATATACTGAATGAGAGATAAGCACGTGCTGACTTGACCTCGGCCAGACATCTGGGTCAGATCTTCACTGTCTGACTTGCAAAAACACTTTTCAAAATCTATGTGACCCAGTGACCTTCAGTGGACTGCAGGCATGAAACCTGTTATACTCTGTAATATATTCTGAAAATACTTTATGGATTGTCCTGTTCTGTAAGTTTTAGACTGTAAAGTGTAAAGTCATTGCAGGACACATTGGTAGCTAATAATGCATTGCTGGGGGAAAATGTGCACATTTTTAAAAATCGAATTATTATTATTGTTATTATTATTATTAATATTAAATCATTACAATCATTTGAAATTAAATGTTGTTACATTAAATTAATTGAATTAGCTTTTCTTTCTACTTTAAAGCTTCTGATCATTTCCTACAACAGCAACACATGCTCATTTCTCACTGGTGTTTGACTCCAAACTGCCATCTGGAGGCTGAAGCGTTCTCCTTCTTTGTTGATTTTGCTATCAAAATCAACTGGCATTTTGCTTCAAGCTAACTGGCAATAATAAATTGACAAGATGTCAAAATGTGCAGCTGGTTTTGTGAGTTGCAGTTGAATTATCTTTAATCTTACACTTTTCAGTGCAGGCTATTATTAATGGAAGCTAATAATGCAAGATTACATGGCCTCCCAAGATTAAGTCCTTTCATAAGAACTGTTGAGAGGCTGGACAAGCAGAGCTGGGAAAATCCTATTTAATATAAATGGAAACATAAAAATGTTTCCAATGATATTAAATATAAAAAAAAATGTTATAAATTCCACCCCAGGCCACAATTATTATTTATAGTCACTCTTCCAGCTACAATGGCAATAACATGTAAACACTGTGCAAATGTATCTCGACTACATAAAACCCATCTGTATGACTGTTTTTTTATTAGATGAGGTTTCTGTCGGTTTTCTGTAAAATCTGTCCAACCTTGAAACAGAAAATCCATTTGTGAACAGAGCATAGACAGGACAGTCTACATAAATGGTAAATGTCTTGCACTGGTGATGTTCTAGGGTGCTGAAACCCATCATGGCGGCTTCCAGTGTTTCCATGCCTGGGCCAACAGACTCCAGCCTGAGCTTTGAAGACTACAGTCAGTACGGTAACCTGTCTGATGATGAACTCTTGCAGCTGGCAATCGAGCGCAGCCTCGCCGATTCCCAAAACTCTACCTCTAGGCCTGAAAACACGAAGACCTCCATACCCACGAACCGGCCAGCTCCAGCAATCACACGTCCAGCTCCACCAACACGCCCAGCAGTTCAGCAGCCGCCGGCCGAGTCCCCAAAGCCCTGCCCCGCCAACCCACCCAAGTACAGAGACTCAGATCAATTGTTCTCAACCTTTTCAACATTAAAGCCCACCAATCTTTCACATCATGTTACCAAGGCCCACTTGGCCACATTAGATGATATTAAATAACCAATTACGGATCAATGGCCTGTCTTGATTTTAGATTTGCGGTCCAAACAAAAGCCTTTGTGGCCCATCAGTGGTCCGTGGCCCAGTGGTTGAGAAACACAGACATAGACCTCATAAAGCAGCAAACATAATTTAGATTTTAGGACTGCCACAATTAGATTATAAACAATCTCAATGTTTCCTTAAAGGAAGACTTAGCATCCAGGGTACAATCATAAGAGGACAGCCTGACTTAATTGTTTAATGAGCCGTACATGTTTTAAGTTAATTTCTGATTAGTTAAGCTATTAATGAAACACTTCTGAAATGTCGTATGTTGTAAGAAAAAGTTACACCATGTGCGACGTGTAAATGTGCTAAAAAGCTTAATTTAGTTCTATTCACTGACATTCAAAAGTGATAACAGTTACTAATGCTAACAAAGTTTAAACCATTATAAATTGCAACTCCCTGTTTTGTGGGTCGCTGTAGCTAGTAACTATATGAATTACAATTTGCTGCAGCCCCTGTTTAACATGATCAGCTTTTTCCTATAACATTAACATCAGACTCAAGTCAGATGAATAATGTGTAATTTTACGGAGCGTATGTCTTACAAGGAAAAGTGAGTCTGCACTTTGCCTCCACCAAGTGTTTACCTAATGCTGTGCTCACTTATCCAGTAAATGCTAGCTTGCAGAAAGAGGTGTCACTTACAGAAATCCGACACCTGCTCCACCAACTGACCACAGCAGGCCCCGTGCACCGCACCTGTCACAGTACATCCTGGGTAACAGACCCCTAACAACCAACACAAAATACCTGCCTGACATTCGGTTGGACCTGCCCCAAAGTCTACATGCCACCAGGGAATAAAATAGAAGCACAACCTTCTCCGCCGTCCCTGATCCACTCGGCTGGAATTTCATTGTGCTGAAAGTGTGCTTTAAGTGACCCCATAACAAAGATTTTAATATCCTATTTGCTGTGGAGAATAAATTGTGTACGTTATTACCCAGGAGCATTTAATCAGCCTCAGTTAAAACGGCTTCTGTTACTATACTGCTATGCACAGTTAAATGTAAAGTGGAGAAGTAGACATTACAGCAAGTGCTGAACTTTCTATGGTGCCACTCATTGGAAATGTTTTATTTATTTATTGTATTTATTGTAACTTCAAGGTTGTGGAGTGAGTGGCTAATAGCAAAGCTAAACATGCTCAGATATGTAGCAGTAGCGGTATACTTATAAATATAAAAATGAAATACAGTAAATATAACAATATGCTCCCAGAACACTTTAATGTCATTTTAAACTCAGAGATATGCAACTCGGAAGGGTGTGGGACAAAAGTATTGGGACATTGCGGTGAGGTTTTCTGAGAATAAAATCTGATCTACTCAGGCTAAAAATACAAATGAGGGCTCGTTGGAAAGGTCTCCTGGAGATCTACCGACTTGTGGAGTTGGAAGTGTCTGAGTGCTTACCCCACCAAGATATACAACTCAGAATGTTACGGGACAAAAGTACTGGGACACCGTGGCAAGTTGATCGGGTCCCCTTGTGTGAAAACATCCAGAAAAAATATATATATTTATTGCCACAAAAAAGCAAAAACAGGCAGAGCATATTTGCAGTTTTCATATTATTTTGGGGATTTCCGCGTAAAACTATGAGTTTAGTTCTCAAAAAAAAAATATCCGCATATGACTGAATCCGCTACGTCTGAGCCGCATTAAGCTGGAGGGTTACTGTACCGCTATAGTACTACTATAGAGTGAATTGCTCATAATGTAGCCAATAGCAAAACTTAACTCAGAAACAAAACAGTAGCAGCATGCTTATTTTAAATATGAAAATTATGTTTATATATTATGAATACAGCATGTTCCAATAATATATATGACTTTTGTGTTCTTAGGGACATATACAACCAACAGTCTCCTCTCATAGTTAGTCACTTTGTGACTGGCAATGGCAAACGAATGGTGGCGTATCGCAAGTTCGACGGTTCACTTGTAGAAGTCAAGCCAGAGGCTGAAGTGTGAGTATACAGGCCTTTAGTCATAATGGTCACCAAATGATCAATATTACTCCTTATGTCATTTCCTGTGTCACTTATGTAACTACATATGTAACTAAATTCAGTTATATATACCATGTTGATCATGGAGGAAATTACATCATGGAGTCCTCTGCATTTAACCAGTTCACCTGAGTGAAACAGTGGCTCCAGGAGAGCAGTGTGTAGGGACCTGATATTACTCATGAGTACCGCAGGGGTGCCACTGACAGTCCTGGGATTCAAACCCACAGGGACAGACCCCTAACCACCTAGCCACCAGTTACTCAACTGTAACTGCATTTATTTTATTTTGTTTTATTTTATTTTTTTAATGTGTCACTATTTATGCAATAGTGTGATCATGAGTAATATCACTACTTCTTTCTCTAGTATGTGTAATAACAGGCTTGGCATTGGGTTGACTTCAAAGCACTAGTAAACTTCTGTGTATTTTCTGGAGTTTTATTTTCAATTATTTTTGACTTTTTATATTGTTCCTGCCTCTTTATGTGAGTGATCTCCATGATTAATAACGTGTTTGACTCTGATTCTGATTCAAATTCACATATAAAACAAACTAAGACAACGTTCCGTGTATAGTGGACATCATGCTTTATCAAGTTTCATGTCTTGAACACTTTCTGGCAGAGAGGAGGATCCTGTTGTAAAGGCCATCCGAGCTGGAGATGTTGGAACTTTACGACAAATCACAAGAAAGCCAGACTGCAATGTTCTTGCACCAAACCAATCTGGGTGGATCGCACTCCATGAAGCTGCATTCTACGGTCAAGCTCAGTGTGTTAAAGCTCTTCTGAGAGGTAAGGGGAACACAATTATCTGCACCTATTTTCTGTTTTGTACAAGACTTAGTACTTCATTTTGTTTCGTTTTGTCTGTGCCATGAAAGCACAACCTGGGACGATTAACAAGCGCACGTTGAAGGATCAGACTGCTCTTTTCCTGGCCGTGTCCAGGGAAAACGCAGACTGCGTGGAAAGCCTTCTCGACAAAGGTGCTGACCCAGATCTTTCAAATACGGACAAAGAAACGCCCCTTTTTAAAGGTACTAATAAGACAACAACAACAACGTCTAGTGATACGTTCACATCACTGCTGTCTACACTGGGTGTCAGCTAATGCTAGGAATACTTTGTAATTATTTGTATTAATAAAACATTATTAGACGTTAACACTTGATTAATAGACTATTATTATGACCCTTTGTCTATTAACAGGATAAATCATTAGGCCATCAGAATTTGTAGTATTCATATTTACAGTAACCATTGCCTGATCATTATTGTTTAATTAATAGACCATTATTACCACATACCACTTATGTCAGGCTCTGATCACAACACTTTATTTTTCAAGGTCAAGATTAGAGATGTTCCAAAGGTCAAAACAGACTTGTTTGCTATTATGTAGAGATAGAGCTTCAACTCTTTCTTGACCTGTCTTTCATTGGTTTGGGTTGCACTTTTTCTTCTTTCTCTTCTCTTCACATCTCCCCAGCGTGTGAGAAGGAGAACCCCACGATTGTTGCTATGCTGCTGAATCACAGAGCCAGCGTAAATAACAACTGCATCCAAGGCTGGACTGCCCTACATGAGGCTGTGTGCAGGAACAACTTGGAAATCTGTGAGATGTTGGTGAAAGGTGGTGCCAAAATCAACGCACCCAACGTGTACGGCATCACACCCATCTTTGTGGCGGCCCAAAGTGGAAAAGTAGATGCACTTCGGTTCCTCTTGAAAAACGGTATTTGGAAGCATCATGTATTGTTATCTTATTATGTGCAAAAGACATATGCAATGTCATGTGCAGTTTTCTTAATTGGTGCTAAAACATTATCATTATGTGCAATATCCTATTACTATGTGCAACAGACTTACCATTATGCAGGATCATGTGCATCATTTCATTATGTGCAATATCTTATTATGTTCCTGTCAAGTCGGAAATGAGGCACATGTGCAGGTTTCCATACTTTATTTTCAAAACCGAAACAAAAACGCACGAGGGCCTACAACCAAACACAAGATCCCCAACTTACACATGCACCAGAAAGATGGTGGACTGACACCCGTTCACAAAACAAAGGCACTTTTATTCAAACCCCCCAAAACCCAGAACAAACCAAAAGCCATAATCTGTTAACTCAAATCACCGGCCGACTGTGTCTACTTGCCCAGCTGGAGTTCATGTTGACTTAAAAGTCCTACATACAAAAATTAAACAATAAACAGTGTTTCAGTACCATGTGAAATATCACTAGTAATGTCAATTTTACTGATCTACTACTGATGTCTATTACATGCAATAACCATACTAGTAATGCATGTAACAGTAAGTATATACACCCCAGCTTTTGTGTATTTAGCAACATGTATTTGATATTGATATTTTTGGAGAGTTTTATTGGACTTGTTAGATTTTATATTTGAGCGGGGTCTCCGGGTTTCTCCCATAGTCCAAAGACGTGCGTCGGGTGAACTGGAGATTCTAAATGAACAGAAGGCATGAGTGTGTGAGTGAACAGTGTGGTTAATGTTGCCTTGCTGTGAGCTGCCACACGCCCGAAGACCCCAGGATAGGCTCCGGGTACCCACAACCCTAATCAGGAATAAGAGGTTGTCGAAAATGAATGAATAAATGAATGAATAAATTAATGAATTTTGTCCGTGTCTCTGCAGTTTCCTTCAGGATCAATGCAGTGTTACCAATGATTTTGCCAGTGTCAGGGACTTCCCACACATAGCAAGTGCCACACTACTGAATGCCTGTGCTTTTTCCTAATATCAGGAGCAGATATCAACAGCCAGGCAGCAGATGGAGCGACAGCGCTGTATGAGGCCTGTAAGAATGGGCATGTGAACGTCGTGGAGTTCCTCCTCTCTCAAAATGCAGATGCCAACAAGCCTGGCAAAACTGGATTACTGCCTATACACATTGCTGCCCAGCGAGGAAATGACAGGTAAACTTAAGTCATTCACTCTAGAATTATGAATGGTAGTAGACCGACTGTCTTTATTTTGGTTACATGATGTAAAATAGAAATGAGTAATCAGTGGTTTATATAAAGTATTATGTATAAATTATGTATTTTTTATGCAATCATCTTATGTACAAATGCCCTGGAAAAATCGCTTCCAGCGTTCCCTGCTCAGACTGAATTAATTGTGACTTTTATATGTCACGCTTACTTCTTTTTTAAATATAAAGGGTCCATATAATTAAACATTTACCAATCACTCCCTTAAAAATGTTACCATCACTCCCCTGTCCCCACGGTCTTTATATGTATTAACTGCACAAAAACACATTTTTTACATTGTCACCGAGAGCTGACTTGGGACATACAGGCAGGACTGCAGTACTCCATTAGATGTGGTTTTTATTGAACAGAAAAGAAC
>JBBPDB010125676.1:0-17132 GCA_037974465.1 Brachypetersius altus
TGCTGTAAAATGCCCCACTGTTCTTCTATTTAGAATTTATTATATTGTATGAACACCCTTGGGTCACATCACCATACTGAAACCCCCCCCCCGCACAAATGTTGGAAAATTAGAGTTCCTGCACTTATTTTTTCCCACTTCGAGCACTGGATGTATGTCTCCTGCCTGATTTAGAGTTTTGACTTTTGCCTCTACTTGGATCAACTTGATTAAGTACCTGCCTTGCTTATGGAAACTGAATATGGATGTCCTTTGTTATGCCGGTTCACCAAATCTTGACTATTAACTGTTTGTACATCTGAGACCTCTCCTCGTCTGTCACTACAGAAAACTCCCGGATGACCAAAAACTACGGTTCATCAAATCCCACATCGTTCTCTTTCACACTAGTCCCACTCCAGTTCATCTACAGACACACAGGTTAACTGCCCTCACCTTCCACACTGCCGTTTCCCATCTGGACAAGAGGGTAATACTCGTGGGAATGTTTTTCATTGATTACAGTACGGCATTCGAAACCCTCTGAACTTGTTGCCAAACTCCTGCGCAGGTAGATCAGGGGTGCCAAACTCCAGACCTGGTGTCCAGGACAGTTTGATGGTTCTCCTCCTCAAACACAGTCAATTAACTGGTGATACCTTACAATTAACTGGCGAGATGAAGCAGGTGTTTCTCAGCAGGGAAATCACCAAATCGTGTTGGACCACGGCCCTCCAGAACCAGACATCCGTGAGCTAGATCCTGGGCTTCCTGACAGCTCAACACTGATTCTCAGCACTGAGCACCTGTATGCTTTCCCAGTTCATGCACAACTGCAAGGATCATGCAGCTCCAAGTTTAGTTGCACCTTTGAGAGTGGTTCACCTACATTAACCTTCACTAGGCGGATACTCCACTTGACCATAAAAAGAAAAGCCGCTCGTCCTGGGGATGCCAAAGACTTTTGTACACTTTCATGCATCTTCTTGAGTAGAAAGAGGTCTGGAGGATGAAATATTATTCACTTATGTCTCAACAGCAGGCAAGCCTTACATATGGGTCACCGCCAACATATGTTTTTGTTTACACATTTATGGTCTAAATACCATCTAAACTAGCACAGCATGGGCTTTCCATCCTCTCCTAAAGTCCACTCTTTACTTTATGCCCTTCATCTGGAACACTGGAATCATATGACTGCAAACAAGCCCGCACTTTTGTCATGCCAGACAGAATAAAACAACTATGTGGTGGCCTAGTGGTTAATCATCCGTGGTTAAGGCATTCGCCCTGTGATCAGAAAGTCCGGGTTCGATTCCCAAGCTAGGCACCTCTGAGGTACCCTGAGCAAGGTACTGTCCACACACTGCTCTCCAAGCCGTAAATGTAAAATAAAAGAGGACAACAGTAGAATTTATAGTAAAGCACTCCTTTGACTAAAATTCAAAGGGAAACAGATCGGAAAAAAATGGCCCAACCCAACAAAATCCGTAATGTCCATCAGAAACTAATATTCATTAAACTGATCCAGCTAGACCAATAGCCAAACGTGAAAGAAGAAGCCTCTCCAGTCAGCCTGCTCAAGGTCCTTAAATCACCTCTCTGAAACCATTAGCAAGTGTAGGTGACCTGCGGACCCACCCACCAGCAATTCCAATCCAGTGGGTCGGCACACTGCATTTTGAGTTATTTAATGAGTTATTTGTTTATTGTCAGCTGATTTCTTGGTTAGCACCATGTGCTGAAGAAGCTATTTTCCATACTTCGCTTCATCAGCGCTGCTTCTAGACTGCTGGTTAAAGGTACGGTCTAAATTACAGGCAACTCATTAAAGCAGAGCTCTGAAAGAAACACAGAAGACAGAACACAGAAGTTCATTCATGAAAAGTCCAGCCATGTGCAGTTAAAAGCTCTCATTTGTGCCAAAGCACTGATGAGGACACTGAGGCCGCCTTGTTTATGTTAGACTCGTGTCAAGTCTTTTTAGACTCATCGATTCATGCTGCTGAGATACACAAGTTTAATAAAGGAGGGTGCCAGACCACACAATGTGACATTTTTTTAAAAACAAAACACAAACACAATATGGTGTATTAAATGCAATTATACCTCATAAGTTCTTACCTAAATAACACATTTTAGCACTAAGTGTTAGCATCAACGCTACAGGAGTTCCTCCTCAGCTGAATTTCTTTCACATGGATGAATATCTAAAAGAGAGGTCAGATATGTTGAGAGATGGGCTAAGGCAAGGGCATCCTGTCCACTCAGAGAGAAGGACAGTAATATTGAGTGATAGTGGATAGAGGGTCCACCCTATCTGCACAGATTAAAGGGCCAATATTTTGTATAAAATGGAAACCTATATTTGAGTATGTTTTGCAGTTTTACTGTGACTCCTTCAGCCAGTGCCACAATATTCCACCTGTTGTAAATTCAAACTTGATTGGCTGATTCCACTCACACTTCCTAATTATAATCACATTAGACTGTGTTTGTGTTTTCTACTGAGCTGTATATGTCTAAAACTGCAATGCTGTGTGTGTGTGTGTGTGTGTGTGTGTGTGTGTGTGTGTGTGTGTGTGTGTGTGTGTGTGTTTTATACGCAGCCTCTTCTAACCCATTTTAGAAGGGTGTGCCAAGCACTAAAGAAAGAAACAATAGAGGAAGTCCTGACAAAAGTGTAGTTGGAACAAAGGTATGTTACAGCACAATCCAGCATGTCGTCATGGAAACGGTCACATTAATATATCTTCACATCACCCACCCCTTCAACAGCATACCAGGCATGTTTGGGAGCAGCGTTAACTTTGGAAAACTATGGATAAATGTTCTTTTTTGATAGAGAATGAACAAAATTGAAACTACCAATCATGATGATGATAATAATAATAATAATAATAATAATAATAATAATAATAATAATTTGGATAGTGCCTTTCTCAAAACAGCTCAGAATTAGTCAATGAAGTTTACTGCAGCTCTAATCAGATACCCAGAAGCTCAGAAGAACATTATTGACTCAGTCAAGTGTGTTGCTTCAGTTACTTAACTAATATCTACAAGAAAATAACAGTAGCTGAATGCTGACCCACTGCGCAGCCCACCAGAAAAGAAACACTTTTTAATAAATCTCAGAATCTCTAGGGTTGATTGGGAATAAAAAGCTGGTTATGAACTTTACGTCTCAGTAAAATTCAACAGGCCATGATTAACATATTATTGTAGCAGAACTTAATTAATTTATTGGTAGTCTGTTTCTAATATCTGATTTTGGTGTGGAATTGCTGTTTGTGTGGAGTTGCTAACTGAAAGAGCAGCTGGAGTAGAAGTATAAAACTAGCAGCTCAGAAACTGACTGAAAGTGCTGAGTGACTGTTAGAACTGCAGTGGAACTAATCTGTTCAGTATCTATCAGTACAAGAAGACTTTACACTTCTCTTTTTGGATGATTTTGGTGCCTTTGATCTTCCTGGTATGCCTGGAAACAAAATATCTCACTGCTCACTCACTCTCCCTCCTAAAGATCCTGGACTCAGGAGACCATTTAATCCCTACTCACACTCTTCTGGACTCCGCTCTTGTACTGTTTACTGGATGTCCTTGCTTGGTTGTTAATAAGTTTTGACATTAACAGCTGCTTAAGACACCTTCGTCCCTCTTTCCCACCATCTAGTATCACTACACAACCCTCAGACACTTTACGGATACCTCAGATCACAGTCCGGACTGAATGATGGTTTGCTTTATTTGCAATGTGACACTTGTTTGGATGTTTCAGACTTTCATATCATTTACAGGAAGCTGAGGCAGGCTACCATCACCTATTAAATAACAGGAGAAAAAGAAGAACCAAAAGAAATGAGCCGAGGTGAAACACAAGGAGACGAGGGGGTGAGGTGTTTGACAGTATGTAGAGGATGAAGACTGGATGCAGGTGATGATGTCAGGATGAAGGCGATGATGTCAGGATGAAGGTGATGATGTCAGGACACAGGTAATGATGACAGAAAGCAGGTGGTGATGACAGGATGAAGGTGATGATCACAGGATGCAGGTCAAGTCAAGTCAAGTTTATTTCTAGAGCACATTTATAGCAGTTGTACCTCTGCACCAAAGTGCTGTACAAAAATCAGAATATACCAATATTAAAAATACAATGTAACAAGAGACATGAATGGAACAGCACAAGAGACATGTGTGGAAATTACTTTAAAAGCAGAGGTAGTTGGAGCAAATTTAATATCACTGATTCCATAAACAAGGCGCAGCAATTGCAAAGGCTCTATCACCCTTCTGTTTAAGCCGAGATCGGGAGATGTGCAGGAGTGCATTAACCTTAGATCTCCAGGATCTAGGGGCTGATTGAACAAGATCTGCTACGTATGGTGGGGCCTGCCCATTAAGAGCCTTAAAAATCATGAATAAAATCTTAAAAAGTATTCTAAAATGAATCGGGAGCCAGTGAAGTGAAGCTAGAACAGGTGTTTTCTCTTTTTAGTACCAGTCTGCAGTCATGCTGTAGCTGACTGTAGACTGTGGAAGACTAAAATAAAGAGCATTGTAGTAGTCAAAGCATGATGTAACAAAAGCATGTATGGCCTTCTCAAAATCATTATTATTTAGAAAGGGCTTAACTTTGGCTAAAAGTGTTGATAAAGCTAGAGCTTATTTGCTTGTCCATTTTAAAGTCTCCATCCGTACTGATGACTTAACATAAGGGTCTGAGGACCTATTTGGGGCAGTTACTCCTGGCATTGGGCTTAAAAATGAGAACCTCTGTTTTGTTTTCATTAAAATTTAAGTTAAGAACAATCCATTCTTTTATGTCTTCAAGGAAGTCAATCAATGATTTAAAAAAACTGGTGTCAGTACCATTTTAGAGGCAAGTAGATTTGTACATCGTTGACAGAAAAATTAAATGAAATGCCATATTTTCTTAGAATGTCTCCCATCGGAAGGATGTATAAAGAAAACAACATAGGGCCACGTACAGAGCCTTGTGGAACTTCACAGTGAACAGATGCATGAGAGGATGTACAGTCCCCAATACTGACAGAAAAATGTCTGTCAGAAAGGTAGGATTTAAACCACTCTAGTGCAGTCTCTGTAATGCCCACACAATGCTCCAGCTTTTATCAGTAACTAATAAAAGATCATTATAGACCTTCAACAATGCAGTCTCAGTACTATGGAGAGTTTTAAAGCCAGACTGTGAAGGTTCAAGGATCTTATGCATATCCAAAAATATGCATTTTTGGATATGCATAAGATCTGGATATGGATAAGCATAAAATATGGATAAGGGGGGGGGGGGGCCTAGTGGTAGAATACTTGCCTCTGGACCAAGAGGTCATGGGTTTGAATCCTACCTTCAGCACACCCACACCACCACTGGGTCCCTGAGCAAGACCCTTAACCCCAAGTTGCTCCAGGGAGAGACTGCCTCCTGCAGTTAGGGAATGGAAGTCGCTTTGGATAAAGGCGTCTGATAAATGCCGTAAATGTCTATAAATGTCTGATAAAAAAGACTGAAGTTGAAGCAGGACCAGTTTTTCCAGAAGCTTAAAAATAAAAGAAAGTATAGAAATTGGTCTAAAATTAGACAAGATGGGAGTGTTGAGATGCGGTTTCTTTATCAGTGGTTGTACTAAGGCATTTTTAAAGTAGGCTGGGACAGTACTGGAGATCAGACTACTGTTGATCATTGTCAAGGACCTAAAACCACAAAAGTATCTTTAATGAGACGGGGAGGGATAACATCCAGCTTATAATGTCATATTACAAATCACTTCCTTAATAGTGGACAAAGAAACTGGCTGAAATTGACTAAAAGAAGTCAAACAGTAAATTAGAGAAATATTTAACCTTTTCAGCGATGACAGTTTCCTGGTACATACACAGTATGTAGGCGATGATGCAGGTGATGATGACAGAAAGCAGGTGATGATCACAGGATGCAGGTGATGATGACAGAAAGCAGGTGATGATCACAGGATGCAGGTGATGATGACAGAAAGCAGGTGATGCTCACAGGATGCAGGTGATGATGACAGAAAGCAGGTGATGATCACGGGATGCAGGTGATGATGACAGAAAGCAGGTAATGATCACGAGATGCAGGTGATGATGACAGAAAGCAGGTGATGATCACAGGATGCAGGTGATGATGATAGAACATGGGTAATGATCACGAGATGCAGGTGATGATGATAGAACATGCGTAATGTTTACAAGATGTAGAGGAAGAGACTGTCCCTGTCGTTAGGGAATGGAAGTCACTTTGGATAAAAGCATCTCATAAATGCCATAAATGTAAATGAAAATGATGATCACGGGATGCAGGTGATGATCACAAGATGCAGGTGATGAGACATGGATGAGTTCAGGGGTGATTGCAACATGAAAGTAACTGGATGAAATATATTCAGTGTAACAAAACATCTGTTCAGACCTTCCGGTGTGAAAACATCCTGAATCCTTATGTTGTTTCGGTGCTATTGTCTTGCTAGCTGTCTGCAGGGTCCTTGTTTGCATCTTGGTTCCTCTCGAGGTTTATTCTTCCTGCTCAGAGGGAGCTTTTCCTGCCACTGCAGCTCAGTCACTGTGATACTGATGCTGATTGCTGTAAAGCTGCTTTGTGAACACGGCTGTTGTGTAAGAGTCCAACGCAGAAACATTTGGCTCCACTTAACCTGGCTTAAAATAAAACAGATCAGGAGCAGACAGGGCGGAGAACCAGCAAGACAGGGGAATTAAACCCCGAAATAAAAGAGAGAATTAGAAACCATGTTAATGACTCGGACAAGACGGAAAGATTGGGTACCCCTTTTAGACCGATGTGCTGAAGTGTAAGGAAGTACTCACCCTGTGGAGAGAACACACTCGTGCACATTTTAATGTACAATTACTGTCAGTGTGTAAAACTGTTAGTGAGTAAAACACTGGAATAGAAAAAAATCTGTACAGCCGTCTTGAGCCACCCCTCATTTCTTCCAAATTCCAAAGATTCAGACTTTATTTCATTTTCAACTTAGTGATAAGGAACAGTACTCCAGGCTTCCTGAAGGACTTTCAAGGCTCTTGTGTTCAGTCCAGTCCCTGACACTGACTAGATTCGAAGGAATGCTTTCAGATATGGCACACAGTGACCTGCGTATGAATCATTCTAACACAATGAAGTCCTAACTTAAGTCCTGAACCAGTAAAGAACCAGGAGCAGATGATTCCGGATGATCAGGCGGTGATCAGTATATTGGTGGTGCTGAATGCTGAGTGGTGGGAGCTCCTTTATCTAGGCTCCTAGTATCTTTAGGCCCTTTGCTGCCTGTCACAGTAAAACATTTCTTCTCATTTCTTTTAATTAATTTACTCAAATCAGTCATTAAATAGTTTATTTGCACCAACACGCTGATTTCAAGCAAAATATGAAGAAAAGAAACTACAAATTGTTAAAAATGGGGTGAATGTTTTCACTTAAAAAAAAACAATAGAATGTGTCTGCTGTAATTGTGCACAGGTGAAAGAATGCAATGAAAGTCTAAATCCCAGTACACATAACAACTACGGCTGTAACGATACACCAAACCCCCGATTCGCTTCGTATCACAATTTTTGACCCACGATTCGCTTCGTATCACAATTTTTGACCCACGATTCGCTTCGTATCATGATTCTTTTTTCTGGGGGGGGAATGGTACTGCTTAGTGCAAGCAGTACCATTCAAGATGGCATTTTGTTTTGAGTCATCCTCATGTTTTCCACAGTATTATGAATCAATAAACGCTTCGACACTGCTTCTTTTGCATTCAATCTGTTGAATCGCTTGAACCAATTCCTCAGCTACTGGTTGACCATTGTCAAAAACTAAAAACACGCCCCATCTGGCCAAAATAGCACAAAAACTCAGCAATGACAATCAGACACGCGTGCATCCCCAGGCTGTCCTTGTGGATTTTGTACTATAACTCCGCCTAGGAAGGTCAGGAAGGTCAGAAAGGCTCACAGGAGGGCTCTACTATTGGTTATTGTTAAAATACACCAATTACGGTGTAAAATGGTTTTATTAGGTGGAGTAATGCCCACGGCCCAGCAACCTTAGCAGTGAAAGCTAACAGATGTGGTAGCATTGGATCTGGACGGGAAGGAGAACTCTGGGAGTTGGAAGGGGCGTGTCCTGAATTCGGTTTCATATCACATATCGTTACAGCCCTAATAACAACACTGCTAACCTGTGATCAGGAGAGTGTAAGGATTGAAAAGATGATCAGTGTGAGAAGCAGTGAAGACGGTTTATTTCCCACAGAACACACTGGTGTAAGAGTTTGACTGGTAGAATTGGTTTCCAATAAAACTGGACTGCGTGTGTTTATGAAGCACTCAGTACCCATCCGGTGCCACTCTCTGACTAAAGACCAGGCTCAAAGACTGGACAGGACGCAGAAACGGCTTTGTGAAATCACACCTGGCAAGAGGCATTCAGGGCTCCGAAAGAGACAAAAGAGCATCAGAGGGACTGAATCCTAGCCAGAAAGCTGCTGGAGTCCAGATTCAGTGATTGGTCACCCCCCCACCCAAGAAACTCAAACAAACAGGCTATCCCAGGACATCCAACCGAGAGATACAAGAGGCCACCAGTCCCCCACGTGTGTGGACTCCTTAACAACAGCACAGCGCTTCATTCAGCAGTTATAGTTTAGTTTTTGCTAAACTAATAATATGTACAACATATTACAAACAGAATGTTTACATCACTGTACTCTCATCAGCAACAAAATTAACAGCCACGCTCCCTGCCCCCAGTAACAAAATCTCTACAGCACTCTACAGTGTTCTCCTGCCCCATTGACAAAATGATTACGATCACCTTTACGTTTCTGACCCCACTCCAACAATCAACTAAATTATTCCATCCCTCCTTCCCTGTCAGCAAATAAGAAGACCATAAATATTTTGCTGAACCCCGTGTTTACAGTTTCAGACAGGGTATTATTTACCCGACTTGGTGTTAATTAGTATCTGATTATCCATCCCTGAACATTTTCAATGACATTTGTTCAAGTCTGTTCCCATCAATTTGCCACTGTGCACACAAACCAGTTACTTAACCAGTTGTTAATGTTCAAAACCAGTGATACTAACGCATAGCTTTACTGATGTGATGCTATATAGACCTACTAGCACGCAGCTAATGGGACCAGGCCAGCGCTTTAGCCAGATATTCTTAAGATCTTCAGCATTTAGGAACATTCAGGTGATGCACTGATTTTTAGAGTGCCATCCAAACAGCCTGGCAGCATGCGAGCCATTTTACTGCACTGGATGCCGTGGGATACAGCATAGCGCTCCATTCAGGAGCTACAGGTTAGGACTAGTTTTTATTTAGCGCTGATTATCCGCCGCGCCCTTTCCCTGCACTTCACTTTCAGCCACTAATGGCTGACCCTTTGATTGATGAATGTCGGCTTGTGGCATTTTCTTTCACTGTTTCAGCATTTTAAGTTTTAAACCCAGTTTGATGAATATCAGTGATGCACTTCTCCATTAAACCTGAACACCAGTTTTCAAAAAGAGTTTCCTGTCTGTGGCCTCTCTCGCTCTTTCTCATTGTTTTTCACTCTGCCTCTATCCCTTTTTCTTTCCTCTCTCTCTTTATTCCTCTACCTCGCCCTCATTGCACTTTTACTTTTCTGCATGCTGTTTCAGTCAAAATGCTTCTGATTCTTGGAATTCATGGTACATCTAAAAAATGCAAGCGTGATGTTCTTCAATGATAGAACCGAAAAACAGGTTTGGCAGACCATCAGAAGCTGGGAGACGTAAACAGACTCGGATTGGCAGCAATTCTAGTGAAGGCACAAATAAAGCCACTTGCATGTACCGCGCGGCCCCATCTGCCTCATTACACTGCTGTCCGAGAACATTTCTGCGCTCATTTGCTGTCTTGGTTGCGGGTCAAGGCCAAGACTACATTCCTCAAATTCTGCCTTTAAAGGAATACTGCACCCACAATTCTCAGCAGGCCTGGTAATGCTGACATTTACAGTAGACCAGCCGACATGAGACCGGAGGCCACACCAGCCAGTCCCTCCACTCAGCACTGGCAGCTCAGCTGAGGAACTCCTGGGTCTGCCCTGAGCTGTTTCACTCTTTAGCTCTGGCATTTCCTGTGTGGCGTTCAACTGCAATTTTGCCTTTGACCTGAATGCAGAAGGTCTGAAGGCTAAATGTTGATTCTGCATAATGGAGCACATCAACCAGCTTCTTTGGAGCTACAGCTGTGCTAGATCAGTTTCAAGCTTAACTTCTTCAGGTGCTGTCCTATTATTCAGCTGCTGATCCTGCATTTGGTAACTGCTAGGAGTTATTCAGTATCAACTACGAATTATTCCGAATCTGCTACGAACTCTTCTGCATCCGATATTGTCACGGCCTGGTCAGTGGCGGGGGTTAGCCACTGCCTTTTGTTGGGGTTTGGAATGTGGGTTTTCTGTGTGGTTCTGTTATATTGATGGCTCTGTTTATTCTTGGTTTTTCTGTTAGTGCACTGATTTTTTTCTTCCTGTTCTATTTCCCCTGAGTCATGTGTCTGTTCATGTGGTTTTGTGTCATGTGATTTAGTTCCCACCTGTTTCGTGTTCGTGCTGGTGTCACATGTTTCCAGTTGCCACCTGTGTCCCGTGTCACCCCCATTATGTTCGGTATTTAAACCCTGTTCTGTGTTTCACTCCTTGTCTGTCCATCGTCCTTCGTAGAGCTTCATTTGTGATCCGTCGGTTTGCGTTCTTTGTTGAACCCAGCTTTTGTTCTGGCCCACGTGCCATTTTGCTTTGCTTAATATAACTCACGTAAGCATGGAATCCTGGTTGCCAGCCTCATTCTATGGTAGCTCTCGGTCGTGGGGGCTTAGGCCCGCACGCCCGTGACAGATATGAATTATACAGTGTTTTTCACATATAATTCATTACACACTGTAAATCATTCGGTATCCCAAGTGAATATATAATGACCTACTGTAAATGGTACACTATTCCCTTTCATTTACTGTAATATTCAGTAACTACTGTTAATTATTTAATGGCTAACATGAACAGACCGGTATTCATTTGGAAGGTTTCAGTATCCTCTCTATCCCCTCTGCATCCATAAAGGCACTGGTAAACAAACTACATGTAAAGTCTTTGTTTTCATGGTGTGCTGAGGATCGTCCACAGTCGCTGACGTTAGTGTCTCGCCGTCTCTCTCTGATGGGTCATGGAATAGGTTAGAGGTTAAGGCACCGTCACAGTCAGGTGCAAGGTTCAGGCAGACCTACGATGAAATTAAAAGGGGTTTCGTCAGAAAGATTAAGGTGAGGTGGGGATCTGAATATCTGAAGAGAAAGTGTGTGACAGGCGAAGTCCCTGAGGATAATCTGGATGACCCTGGAGTCGCGCGGGGGTGAGGATACAGGTTTAAGGTTTTTGGCAGCGTGTCCTGCTGTTGCTCTATTCCACGTGGTGTTACCTTGACGGTGGTTACTGTGCAGCCGGGCAGAGTGTGAGTCTTGCGAAAGGGTGTGTGTGTGGATGTCCAAAGGGGTAGTGGGAAAAAAAAGAAAAGCAGAACACAAATACATGTGTGTGTGTGTGTGTGTGTGTGGGTGTGTGTGTGTGTGTGTGTGTATTGTTTGTGTCTGCTCAAACAAGAAATGGAGACAAACAAGCAATAACAATGAGGAATGCAAGTGCTTATGTGTGTGTGTGTGTGTGTGTGTGTGTGTGTGTGTGTGCATGTATGTATTTGCACTCAAAAAATACAAATCAAATTCATCTCTTAAAGCTGTAATGTAATATCAGTAACATCTAATATTAACAACGTCAGCATTTTTAGTAATATCAATAATATCAATATTACTATTATCAGAAAATATCACTAATATCAGTAATATCTGTAATATCACTAATGTCAGTAATATCAGTGATACTACTACTAGTAACAATATCTAAAGACTAAAACTTCAATTAAATTTGTTTCTAAGGCAACAATTCTATACGCATGTCTGCAAATAAGCACATTTGTAAAAATTCATTTAATATTTTTTTTTAAATCTTACGATCTGCTCTAAAAGCATCTCGGGTTCTCAAGTGGCTCCTAATGAAGCAGCTCAAGAGAACACTGAGAATGTGTAAAGCTGCATTGAACCAAAAAGGGGGGGGGGGGGTCTACAACGATGTAAAATAAAAGGTAAAAGAGTCTGAATTATTTCAGCACTTCTCCACCCACATGCACTTATCACTGTTCCCATTTCACTTGTTTTTTCCAAAAACAAAAAAATACTATAATTATTTGTATATAATACACACACACACACACACACACACATAAGTACCCACACAGTCAGATAAAGAAAGAAACCAAGAAGGAAAGAGGGAAACACACACACACACACACACACACACACACACACACACACATATATAGAATCACACATATATAAAAACTACATGTATGTATATATATATAGTTTAATTATTGAAAGAATTTTTATTAGTTAATTGACTACTAGTTATTAGTATTAATTATTAGTGTTCCAGCTAAATGTGTGCGTATATTTATACATTTTAACGGTATATTGCATTTAAGTACTTAATAAATATCCTGTAACTTAAGCTGCAAACTGCACAGACGTTCCTCTTTCCGTCTCTTACTGTGTCAGAAATGAAAAAAAGCGATTACACGCACTATAAACCCACCCTCCCAGGGACCTTTATTCTCAATCGAATGCCTAGAAAGTTCTCGAAAGCCTGTACGGACTCAATGCCATGTCAGAGCCAGAAAACATGCAGCGGAATCACAGTTCGTTTACGGTTCAGGGCCACGGCACTGAACACACACTCAGGAGGGTCCCGCCCCTGCGCCTGCACCCCGAAACACACAGGTCATGCCTTTTTCCTGAGGGTGTGTACAGATATGATCTGTGTGGTGTGTCTGCATGTAATAGGTATATATTTACCTGCACTGGTCACATCCCGGAGCAAATACACAATTCTGCATACTTTAAAATACACAAAATACACAAGTATGGCCTTTTGTAATAAGCTCAAATTAATTTTGAATTGAACAGAAATGATGCATTAATATTAGTGTAAAACGGCAGGTTTAGAGAATATGTACGACTGTATGGCAAACTTTTATAAACTGCATACAGAACTGCTGTTGTGCTTAGACTCCATTCACACACACACACACACACACACGCACACACACACACGCACTCATAGCGAGGGTGAGAATGCTTCTTTTTTTCCAATTTAATAATGGTTTTGACCGCAGAAGTCGTGGCCCGACCCTTTATCAGAGTGTAAAGCCTGTTTTACTGCTTTACTGATCTTTCTGATTAGAGGCCTTTATGTAGAGACAGATTCGCTTCAGTTTAAACAGCGAAACATTTCAGAATCTCCTTTATTTTACTTCTCCCAACTTCTCTCATCGTCACACTTTTCCCTGTTTATCAAACTTTCTTCTCTCTGGTCATGGATTTGCGTGACCAAAAAAAACAATTGCCCATTTTTTGCCTGTTGTTTGTACAGAAGCCAGAAGCAGACCATCCACTAGGAGCTGATTCTATTCACTGTAGCTCTGCAGGATGGATCTGATTATCATTCCCTGATGTAGCTCTTGGCCTGATTGTGTGTGTGTGTGTGTGTGTCTGTGCACGGTTTCTACATATGCACCAGCTCTCTCTCTACTTTCTACATTTGCCCTGCTGCAGCCCTGCTTGTGCACAGACACGTTCAAGCGCACTCAAGTCTGCTGAAGTCGCTTCAGGCCACTGAGGAGGAATAATATATATTAGCTGCACACACACACACACACACACACACACACACGTCTTTGCTGTTTACCTGGCGTCCGCGAGCGTGCTCACGTCCAGCCACTCCCCCACGTGGCTCTTCACGGTGGGCGTGTGCGTGAAGGGCGCGCGGTACCAGGGTTCGCGCTCGTAAGGGTCTGCGCGGGGCGGCCCCGCGGATTCCCCATACTGTTGCGCGGGCGCGGATCCGTAGGAAGGGTAGACAGCGGCCGGGTAGTTCTGGGCGTACGGGGTCCTGGCCCAGGGTTCAAGCACCTCGCGCTTCACGCGCACTCCGTAGGGGGGCGCAACACCGTACGAGTCTCCCACCGAGAACGGGTCCTCGCGGTGGCACAGCGGCTCCAGCTGCATCTGAGGCTCGAACCGGCACGCGTTCGCACTCGGTGACGCGACGCTGCTTTTGGACTCCAGGCTCGTGAGGCTGAAGAGCGGATGCTCGCGCCCCGCGCTCTCCTCCTCCTCCTCCTCGCCCACCTTGAACATCTCGCGCCGGTGGTCGTGCTGGATGTGGATGTGGTGCTGGTGGTCGTCGCTGCGCCCCTCTCGCGCGCACGAGCTTTGCACGTGTGCTTCGAACAGGTAGTCCGTGGCGCTCGCGAGAGGCACCTGAGGTGCGTGGTGCGCCTCGTGCCCCTCGGCAGAGACGAGCCCGAGAGACACGGACACGGCCCTGCACAGCTCACGTGCCGTCTCAGAGATGCTGCTGCTGCCACCACCGCTGCACGCGCCGCTGCTGCTGCTGCTGCTGCCGTTTGCGTCACGGGCCGCCCTGAGCTCGCGCGTCTGAAGGAGCTCTCCGCTGAAACACGCGGCGGCTTCCACGCGCGGCCACGTGCTTTCCTTCTCCTCCTCCTCCTCCTCTTCCTCACGCTGCTCCTCCTCCTCCTCCTCTTCCTCCTCCGGCTCGGGCTCACCCTTGCACTGCCTGCCCGCCGGTCCGAGCGGCACCTGCGCGAACCCCCTGCACTCACCGGCGCGGTGATGAAGATGATGAAGAAGAGGATGATGATGATAGTGATGAACCTGCACAGAGCCCGGGCCCGTCCTCGAGCCCACTATCGTCATGATGGTGTTCGCGCGTTCCGCTCCCGCGAGTCCCGCGAGCGACGGCGGCCGGGGGTCCTCCATGGCGCGCGAGAGGCAACAAGTGCATCCACAGATAAACAACAACAACAATATAGAAAACAACAGCTCAGTCCGTGGTGCGTCAGTCGAGCGAGGAGGCTCGGGCGAGGGATCCTAATTTACAAACTAGAGTAAAACGGAACTCGAGGGAAGATAAAATATCGCAGGAAAGTACTTTATCCTCCTCTTTAAAGAGAGTTCAAAGAGTTTAACGGCTCGCGAGCGCCGTTGTTTACTCCGTCTGTCAGGGAAGTAGCAGAGAAAGTTTCAAGCTCGCGCTCTGGTCCAGACGGCGCAGGGCAGAATGAGAAACAGAAACAGAGTCTGAGCTGAGACGCTCACACAGAACCCGCTAAAAGAGACCCTCTCCGTCTACCAGACCCTCAGGCCGCTCGAGCTTCCACGAGCTCTGGAGCCGCTCGCGCCGCACTGCCGCTCGTACTGCCTCTGATCCTCCGGCGCCTCGCTGCTCGCTTCAACAGTTTGTGTGTGAGTGTGTGTGTGTGTGTGTGTGTGTGTGTGTGTGTGTGTGTGTGTCACCGAAGCACGCGGAAAACGCTGCGCAATTTGCGTACGTTGCACTATTTGCGCGCGTCACAGCACTAATTGTTTTTTTTTAGTGCGGCAGCGCTCCAAAGCGCCAGATAAGTATATGAGTGTGTGAGTGTGTGTGTGAGTGTGTGAGTGTGTGTGTGTGTGTGTTTTTATGTAAATATTTTTCAACATTTAAAAATAATTTATTATAGATTGAGATGAAAAAGTTTTAATTAAAGTGTTAAATAATGCAACAGCATATGCATGCATTATTATATATCAATTTGCATTCTTTTATAATTGAATTTATACATATTTTTCTATTATTTATTTCATTAGATTCTATTATCAGAACGTTTTACAAAAATTCTGTCTTACCAAAACATGCTTCAAAAGCAATGACATCTAAGCTAAAGTATTAAACCCACTGACAGGTGAGGTGAACTTTGATGATCTGGCCACAGCAGCAGCAAGTGGACGCTGATAAGAAGTTGATAAGGATCTGAGTCACTCTGCAGTCCACACTCTTATGACAAGACGACTGGATCAGAGCATTCCCAAAACGGCAGGTCTTGCATATTTAAATGTCTCCCACTTATTACATGATTTACAAGATTACATTTAGAAATGCAAATAACACTTTATTTGTTTTACATTGTAGATGTTCAA
Source organism: Brachypetersius altus (assembly GCA_037974465.1). Classification (NCBI taxonomy): domain Eukaryota; kingdom Metazoa; phylum Chordata; class Actinopteri; order Characiformes; family Alestidae; genus Brachypetersius; species Brachypetersius altus. Next base: position 16,163 of record JBBPDB010125676.1, read on the forward strand.
ATTATGTTTTAACTAAATAAAAATTACAGTCTTAGAGTGATCGAGGGCAGCTGGTGCCCTAGTGGTCAGGACTTTGCCCCTATGATCAGAAGATTGTGGGTTCGAATCACAGGACCTCCAGTGGCACCACTGAGGTACCCTTGGGCAAGGTACTGTCCCCACACGCTGCTCCTTGGGTGCCCCTCGTTGGTGGTAGCCCCCCGCTTCACTTGGTGAATGGGTTAAGTGCAGAGAAAGAAGTTCTGTACTGTAGTGCTGTTCTGCATTCATGCATAACTATAAGGAGCCACTTTTCATTTAATTTGCAGAATTGTACTGAACATGCTTTTTTTAATTCTAATTGTTTTATTATTTAATGAAGAAAAAATGGCTCCTTTTGAACATTTTTCTGATCATTACATTGGTGCAAATTCTATCACAGATCCAAATATGAGCAATATGTTAAGGGAGCCTTCAGAACGTGGTCAGAAATGAAGGTGTGAGATCAGTGAAGGGCGCAGGTGTCCTAGAAACTGAGAGTTCTAGTTCTGAATTTGGAGAAAAGCTTTAGAAATGAGTTTTAGAAATGGAGCTCGAAACCGCCGTCCCCAAACTTTCATTAACAACTGGTCAGTCTGAGCTAAAACACATACATACATACACACATAAATACATGCATACACTATATGGACAAAAGTATAGGGACTTTAAGTTCAAATACATAGCCTTTAATATGGAGCTGGTCCCTCTTTGCAGCTAGAACAGCTTCCACTCCTCTCGGAAGACTTTCCACAAGATTTGGGATTTTCTGTGGGAATTTGTTCCTGACATTCTTTAGATTCTTTATATTTAAGAAGTCAGGGTCTGATGTTAGACGAGAAGTCCTGGCTCACAATCTGTTCCAGTTCATCCCAAAGATTCAAGATTCAAGATTCTTTATTTGTCACATGCAGTCATACAAGTACAACACACAGTGAAATGTATCCTGAAC
>JBBPDB010125730.1:0-17126 GCA_037974465.1 Brachypetersius altus
TTTGTACTCAGTTCAACAGAACAATACTATGAGTGTCCATAACTGTTCACTGCTTAACTTTACATGTTTCCTTAAGTGAAAGGAAAGCTTTGGTGAAAAGTTTTAAGCCCTCTATACACGCCAATTTTTTTTTACAGCCCTGGGGGCTAAGCCCCACTTGTCTTTCCATCCTAGTGACGTCCCTGTTTTACAGTAGGCAGCTTGCGTAGTATAGACCCAGGTCCCAACCCAACTTTGTGAATAGATTAACGCCGATGTTATTTTATCGCCCGATAAGAGCAGCATGTTAACGCCGATAACGGCCCACCACTAAAAAATATGCAATAAAAAAAGTATAATCCAAATAAACAAATTTGTACAGTGAGAGAGACAGCAGGGCTCCAGATTCTACAGAAAGACACAGAATACACATATATATGCAAATAAACTACAAAGTAAACTAGTAGCTGAATGAATGGATCCCATTCATATTGTATATATAATTTAAATGAATTTAAAGAAAAGGCTAATGTAAGGTAATATACAGGTAAATATAAAGTGTACAAATGTTACAAACCTTACAAACATTAAACCCTGAAGGACTGTCTGGTCAGTGCGGTTAACTGGAGGTGTGTTCTCTGGGTTCTCTGGGTTCTCCGGGTCATGGTGCAGACTGTGGGCGCCGGATGCTGCCGGAGGAGCGTATTGTGGGTGGGGCCGACGCGCGGCAGGGCTCCTGGCCCTGGCAGGTCAGTCTTCAGTACGATGGCGTTCACCAGTGCGGAGGATCCATCATATCTGACCGCTGGATCATAAGTGCTGCACATTGTTTTCCTGAGTAAGTCTGACTCATATACACACGCACACACACACACACACACACACACACACACACACATACCCATGCTGGTTAGCATAACAACCAGAAGGTTGTTGGTTTGGATCCCAGGACTTCTAGTGGCACCACTGAGGTACCTTTGATCAAGGTACCGTCCCGACACGCTGCTCATCCCGACTGGTGTTCCTGACTGCCCAATGCTTTACGTGGTGAAAGGGTTAAATGGGTTAAATTGGTTAAATGCAGAGAATGAATTTCACACTGTTCACATGAGACACAGCGGACAGGATGGAGGAGTAAATATAAAAGTCAGAAGTCAAAATCAAAGTATACTTTTTCATTTTACAGTGAGATGCAGTTGAGGTGGCTCCAGATTTGATCTATCTTTCTATCTGTCTGTCTGTCTGTCTGTCTATCTATCTCTCTATCTCTCTATCTGTCTGTCTGTCTGTCTATCAATCTCTCTATCTCTCTATATATCTATCTGTCTGTCTGTCTGTCTGTCTGTCTGTCTGTCTGTCTGTCTGTCTGTCTATCTATCTATCTATTAAAGGCATTTTTGTTGTATCTTGTTTGTATTGTATATGTACATATATATTTATATCCTCATTGTTTCCTTTTTGGAGGAGGCATTCTTAATTTGAAGGGACTGTTTTTTCCATCTTTAAAAAAGCTTGGTTCTGTTCTGACAGTGACGATATGTACAGTAAGTGCATGTGATAATAAGTAATAATATGCCCAAAATTATAATAAACACAAATTTAATATAACAGTTTATAAGCTTTATGTTAACTGTAACCTCAGCAAACAAGAAAAAACAGTTTTTACCCTTTTAGTTTCTTACCAGAAGAACCTTGCTGGCTGCGCTCTTGTCTTGACATGACTTTGTTGGTTCAGAGATTAGATTCTCTATTTTTGCCTGTGTGTGTGTGTGTGTGTGTGTGTGTGTGTGTGAATTCTCAGGAGATACCGTCATGTATCGAGGTGGCGGGTTCTGATGGGTTCCATCTATAACATCCCTATACATAAAAACGTGGTGATCGCGGAGGTGAAGACGGTTGTCTACCACAGCAGTTATCTGCCCTTCGTCGACGCCAACATTGATGACAACAGTCGCGACATCGCAGTCCTGGCACTAACGAAACCACTGCAGTTTACTGGTGAGTTTTTTGTATCTGTATATTTTGTATATACAAATGTATATACATTGTTAACTGAAACCTCACGCTAATGCGGAAACTGCAGATATCGTCCGCATTTTTGCCTTTGTGACGTCTGGGCCTCGCCACGCCCCCTTATCCTCATGCTGGTTGTTTATGTTTGGGCACGGTGCTTAGCAACCCAGCATGAGGATTTTTTCATGCATTTGAGTACTAAATTATTAAGAAAAATATAATTTACTAATTTTGTAACATTGCTATTTACATTCTAGCACTGCGGGAGACAGCAGTTCAGTGTAAACTGTACAGTATGGAGATGGGTTTACCGTCACATTTACCTTTACATCTTTCAAAAGAAAGTATTAAGCTGAGTTTAAAATACAATTCAAGTGTTTTGGGAGCATATTTTGGGGGCATATTAAGCGCTTACACTCTAAAAATAGGCTTTTTAAGGCATTTTTACCAAAATACACACTTGTGCACTTGGAACGTAACCACCCCGATAAGTGGGGATTACTGTACATGTAATTACCATGTAAATAAAAATATATACATATACACCACATATATACCATGTATATACTATATAATGGTTTAAAACCAAAACCTAAACATTCTTTGCATTTTTCCTTTTTTATCATTTTAGTGCAAGATGCAGAATGCAAATCATGTCAGAATTATGTAATTAAATATTCATGTGATCTGATTTGAAAATGGGAGCAAATGGTATTAATCTATTTTTGATGTAGAATTGTTAAGTAACTTAAGGATGAGGCCGAATGTGTATCCACCGTGTACAAATGACACTGCAGGACAAAGACTGAAGGACATTTCAAGTTTTTGCCATCCTAATTAGGGAACTTCCTCCTGAGTGTAGCCTTTCAGTCACGGCCCTGAAGTAAGCGCAGCCCCGCTGTAGAACCTCCTTCCAGGATCAGGTTGCCACACAGAACAAAGCGTCTCTTTTTCCAGCCCAAACAAAAGACAAAGCTATCAGAACTCTCTGGAAAGAGGAATTCTCTGTAACTGTTGTGTCACAATGTTCCTCATTTCAGCCAAATTCAAAAAAACACAACAGTAGTCCAACACTGCAGCCAACAAAATGTGCCTTACACTTGCTTTAAACTATGATACTTATAAATTGTAGAGTGGTTTGAAGGTATGAATGGAATTTCATGAGGAGGGGGTGGGGGTTTACCAAATGTTTCTGTACCAATACCTGGTAATTTCAAAAAATGAAAGATATTTATAGTAAATACACTCTTTTGTGTATTTTAGCAACATTTAAATGTAAATTAAGTGTAGATATTAAGGTAACTCCACATTGCCACCCAACCTGTCAAAATTAACAATGAACAAACACTAGAAATAAATCGGCTCAAAACATAGTTAGTTTATTCTATTTCCTGCCAAATGATTTTCAATTTTAATGGTGCTGTAAGTATCGGAATCAGAACCAGAATCTGAAAAACCTTTTTGAGGAAATTGATTATGTAACGACTGCACTGACACTCACAGACAAGAACAAAATAAAATATAAAGTCCAAAAACTCAGTATTGAACATTCTACAGTAATCCCTCGGTTTTACGAGGATTCAGTCTAACGCAGATTTCTGAGAACCGAACTGTATTACTGTAACCAGTCCAGCAGTGGCAGTAATACATTGAAAAGTTGTCAACTGCCATAAAAAGAAGAAGAAAAAGAAGCTGCAGCATGTAGCATGAGTCTTGCTCCGAGTCTTGTCCTTTAATTGGGTCCCCCCAATTTTCAACAGTGCCCTGTCTAAACATGTGGGTAGAGAGAGTTATTTCAATCTTTCCACTTCCCGCTAATGCTAACTGCTAATGCTGATGTTTTTTTAAGAATAAAGTTTTCTGATTTTGATTATTTATTTAACTTGACATTTTCTTTAAGGGTAATGAGTTTTAAATGAAATTAAAGTTTTCTGAGAGCAGAATTGGAGACATATTTAGGGTTTACACTACAAAAAAAAAACAATTCCATTAAAAACTGCCTGATCTGAAAATATTTTAGTTATTTGGAGTTGGTATAACAGCGCAAATCAAAGCTCTTGTTCGGATCATGTGCTAATAGAGTTATATTTGCAGTCTGAGACAAACTGGCACATGGAAATAGTGGGGTGTCATTTCAGCAACAGAAAGTGGTGGATAAGTAGCAGCATGTCACACAGTGTTAGAAGCGACATAAACAATTTGATTTGCCTGTTTGTTCTTCCATATAAGAGACAATGCTTCACTGATCAGGCATCTGGATGATTTCAGAGTGAAACACACCTGATTGGTCCTCCCGTCTCTGTAGTGAGTAGTAAGTTCTAAGCCCCGCCTCCCCAGTACTAAGCCCCGCCTCCTCACAGCCGTGTAGTTATTTGTCTACAGTAACTGAGCTGTACGTTTTCTTCGAAAGTCACCTTTTAAGTAACCCAACAACAAAGTCTTGCATGTGAGAGCAGAAACAGTATCACATGACACACCAGAACTGATCGGCCGCTGCTCACAGGAGCCACATCAATAAGAGCCTTTATCAGTCATCTTAAGTTTATCACGGTATCTTTCTGAAGCCGCTTCTCTCATGCACACAACAAGGACTGTAGTGTCTGCATGTATTTCCTCCAGCCTTGCGCCGCACCACCTGATTCCACTAATGAGCTGAGCGTAGCAAAGGAGGGACCCTAATTAGTGGATGCAGGTGTTTGTGCTGCCTGGCCCTAATTCATTAGCATATAGTTTTTATTCCTGAGCATTTATTTGGAATAATAAAGATTGTCTGTAATTAAAAAAAACATTTATACAACAACATGCTTTCTTAAGGTTAAAAAAGTGTTTATCAGACAAGATAAGACACACACACACACACATATATATGTATATGTATATACACTGTTGCAAGCAAGCAAGAGAGATTTTGTGTAAAAGTTGTATAAAATGTTTATCAAAATCCCTGAGCACTGAAGACAACCCTAGAACCAGCTTGCACTTTTTAGGCAAATCTTATTTAGAATAAAAACAAATGTAGGTTTGTCTGCTTTAATCCTACCAATACTGATTTTAAAGACCTAAACAATTACACCAGGGTACATACAAACAAACCTCTTCTAATTGGCCGTATAAGCTTAATATTTAACCTTGAAACAAGTAAACAGCCTGATCTCTCATAATGTTGAACTCTCAAGTACATTAAAAACACACACAAACAGCAAACAGCCCGATCCGGTTCTGGTTGTTGTTCAAAGGAGCATCGTGTTCCTGAATGTGTTTTCCTAAAGATACATATAGTATAGATATATTAAAGGTACTTGTGCAAATTATTTAAAGCCATTTTTCTCAGTGTGTCATAATCAATGTGTCTCTCTGCTGGCAAAGCTAACATTAGAATAAATACGAACAAACAAGAAAGCAGTAAAAAGTATCAGGAGTTCTGTTTGCGAAAGTAGTTTATATTGTGTGAGCTGGGGAGAACACAGGTTCGGTTCCAGGTTCCTCCTCGGTTCCTCCAGCTGCCCAATTTTTTAATTAAGCAGAAGTAATGGACTGTCTGAAAATGTGCATGTGCTGTCTTGCTGGGGCTCAAACACTAGGGAAAGATATATGGCAGTAAATGAACCTTTTATATATATATATATTGTCCAGACAATATATCAGTCAAGCATTATTCCATTATTCCTGATTCCTTTTTGGTTCTCTTCTCTAATTAATGTATTATTGGCTGTACTCTGTGTTCTAGATTACATCCAGCCAGTGTGTTTACCCACCTATGGCCAGCGGCTGGTTGACGGCCAAATAGGCACGGTGACTGGGTGGGGGAACGTGGAGTATTACGGTGAGACTGGAATAATAATGCACCATTAAACTGCATACATCATGAACCCCAACACCATTTCTAGTACCTGATTTAACTTCTTCTCTCCTGATAAGCTTCATGTCTCTGAACTCTATCTGCAATGTAGCGTCTGACAGTAATGAGTGCCGGGGCCTTGTAAGAGAGGGAATGCTGTCCGCCTCTTCATCGCATGCTCTTTGATGATATGAGATTTCTATCCGCCTGACACCTTCACTTCTGTCTTTATTTCATCTCTCTTCTTTTATCTCTCCTCTGTGCTTCTCTCATTACCAGGCACCCAGGCGAACGTCCTGCAGGAGGCCCACATCCCCATCATCAGCGATGCGGTCTGTAACGCCCCTGATTACTATGACAACCAGGTGACCACCACCATGTTCTGTGCTGGCTATGAGAAAGGAGGAACCGACTCCTGCCAGGTAAACTCACAGGGATGACGTCACAGAATCACCCAATACAGGGATTTCTCCAGACACCAGGGGGCGCCATTATCTCTTAATGGACTTCCCATAGTCAATAAAAGTGCACTTTTATGCACATCAGTCGCATACTTATTTAAGCAGGTTCAGCATTTTATTTAACCTAAAGTTGTCCATGCAGTTTTATTTTTTTACTGGAAGTTTCTAGATTTTAATAAAATAGTGCTAGGGCTTGATTAGTTTTACATTGGGTTATAATTAAAATCAGAATCAGAAAACTTTACTGATCCCGGAGGAAACTGCTGACGCGATGGCAGCACACAGACAAGAACAATATAAAATACAGCACAAGAGAAAATAAATATCAAAATTAACTCTCTGAAAATGCTCAGTACTAAATACACTGTGCAAAATACTGTGATTAGTAGGTACACACAGTACCACAGAGCACACACAGTACCACAGAGTAGACAGAGTAGAGGTGGATATGCATACTATAAATAATTTATAAATCATGTATTTTACTAGTGCTTTGGAGTTGTTCTCTATAGTAGTGATCTAGCTAGTTATATTACACTTTGTTTATTATAACAAAGATGTTAATAATGATTTAGCACACCATAAGAATTGGCATATCTGGGTATTATATGTATCATTCATTGTTGTGGGCTGGGGCCCTGCCCAGGGTGAGTCCCTGCCTCACGCCCATTAACCCTGGGATAGGCTCCGGATACCTGCGACCCTAATAAAGATTAAGCAGTTACAGAAAATCAATGAATAAATGAATCTGTCAATAAATGACTCATGGTGGTATGGGTTTCTCCTACAGTCCAAAGACATGTTTGTCAATTGACTGTCTGTGTGATTGAATGGTGTGTGTGTGTATGTGTGTGTGTGTGTGTGTGCGGCCTGCATTGGGTTGTTGCCCCAATCAGAATGAGTCCCTGTCTCACAACGTTAAACCCGGGATGCTACCCTAGTCAGATTAAGCGGTTACAGGCAATGAATAAATGAATGAATGTATTTGTTATTGTGTGTACACTATGTTATTTTGCATCCTCTGTGTTACTGTGTGTACTCTGTGTTACTGTGTGTACTCAGTGTTACTGTGTGTACTCTGTGTTACAGTGTGTAATCTGTGTTATTGTGTGTACTCTGTGTTGCTGTGTGTACTCTGTGTTACTGCGTGTACTCTGTATTATAGTGTGTACTCTGTGTTATTGTGTGTACTCTGTGTTGCTGAGTGTACTCTGTGTTACTGTGTGTACTCTGTTATTACGTGTACTCTGTGTTATTGTGTGTACTCTGTGTTATTGTGTGTACTATGTTATTGTGTGTACTCTGTGTTATTGTGTGTACTCTGTGTTACTGTGTGTACTCTGTGTTACTGTGTCTACTCTGTGTTATTGTGTCTACTCTGTGTTATTGTGTCTACTCTGTGGTACTGTGTGTGCTCTGTGGTACTGTGTGTACTCTGTGTTACTGTGTGTACTCTGTGTTACTGTGTGTACACTGTATTATTGTGTAGACTCTGTGTTACTGTGTGTGCTCTGTTATTGTTTGTACACTGTGTTACTGTGTGTACTCTGTGTTACTGTGTGTACTCTGTGTTACTGTGTGTACTCTGTGTTACTGTGTGTACTCTGTGTTACTGTGTGTACCCAGTGTTATTGTGTGTACTCTGTTATTGTGTGTGCCCTGTGTTATTGTGTGTGCCCTGTGTTATTGTGTGTGCTCTGTGTTATTGTGTGTGCTCTGTGTTACTGTGTGTACTCTGTGTTACTGTGTCTACTCTGTGTTATTGTGTGTACTCTGTGTTATTGTGTGTGCTCTGTGTTACTGTGTGTACTCTGTGTTACTGTGTGTACCCGGTGTTACAGTGTGTACTCTGTTATTGTGTGTACCCGGTGTTACTGTGTGTACTATGTGTTACTGTGTGTACTCTGTTATTGTGTGTACAGGGGGACAGTGGAGGCCCCTTCGTGGCGGCGGACTGCCTGTCCAAGACCAGCCGCTACAGGCTGCTGGGGGTGGTTAGCTGGGGGACAGGCTGCGCCATGGCCAAGAAACCCGGTGTCTACACCAGAGTGTCACGCTTCCTGCCCTGGATATCCAGCGCCATGAGGGTTAGAGTCACTTACCACACACACACACACACACACGCATTTGCTAGGTTTAACACAAAAACAATAAAACATTCAATATAAAGTATACAAACTATTTGACATCACAAATGAACAGAAATGTAGAGAAATGTGTTTATGAGTCTTGCTTAGAAAATCAACAAAACATTTAGGGTCATTTACGGTCCTTAAACTTTCGCATGCTGTAATTAAGATGGAAAATAGACTATTTGAGTGAGTATATCCATCTGTTTTTCCCATGTCCCTCCTTCCCTGTGTGTGTAGACGTATGAGAATTCTCCGGGAGTCCATAAAATGGCTCGTGCAGCCACGGCATAGCCCCCCCGAGACTTGAACTCGTCAGAAGAGACAGAGATTGGATCTGCTGTGTCTCACCATGATGGATGGACATCTTAATGTCCTCAAGACCACCAGAGTCGATCACTTTGACACAGAGAAGCCAAGTACCCCCTTCTGTTGCCTTTCCATAACTCTGAATCAAACATTCCACTCACATCTTATTAAACTGATTTGAAGATTATCAACACAAAACAAAACAGATGTAGAAAAGTGGCTGTATTTTTTAAAACAACAAAGTCAAAGTGTGGTTCATGGACACTTATCCAAACAGGCCTTATAACAGGTCAGAATTCCGAAAGACAACCATGTCTGTCTTGTTTACTATTTGTAATAAGTGCCTCCAGTTCCAGCTGGTCATTCTGTTCCACCGAACTGGTGGAAGTGATTCCATGCATTTTTCACTCGTTTGACAGAGCAGAAAGGAAACAAAAGTACGGGACAGAGATTTGAAATGGCTTTTTAAAGTTATAAGCTGATCCGTGGGCTAATTAATCCCTGAAGAAATGTAGTCCGGTCCGTCTGGCTCATTAGTTATGGTGCCTTAGATATTATACAATAAGCTATAAGGCTGGATAAAAAGTTAAAAAGTCTTTATTATGAGGACTTAGGGATTTCCTGGGCTATGGCTTACACACAGTGTAATATATGAACAAATGCCTGCTAGCATGCTAGCATGCTAGTACATGCCAAGTCAGTAGAATTAAGCATATAATATATAAACAAACACATAGGCCTTTATGATGGTTATTGAAAACATGGCACAATGTATTTAATTTATCTAAAGTAATTGGCTACAGTGTTCATATTTTCTCTTTTGTTAATGGAGGTGGAAGGACAGGAACTAATATAAACAAGCAAACCAAAGACTGCGTTCTTTAGCAGCAGTAGTGTGGATGTTGCAGTCAGTATTTCTGATTAACACAGTGTTTTTCGTTGTTGTAAATAGAACTAGCTTTATTAACTAAGCAACTAAACATTTTAATTGTCAATACGTTTTATTTCCAATCGTGTTCCGAGCTGCTACGTTGTAATTTAGACGTTCTCTTATAACTAAGCTCCTTCACAGAAAGGTATTTAAAGAAATTTGGTATGGTTAGCCCATACGGCTAATTCAGAATACACTACAAGATCAAAAACTCAGTTCCAGTTGTTAATGTACCCTACTAAATACTATTTAAAGTATTTGATGTAAACAGCTTTAAAAATGGTTTCGCAACCGATGTTCTCTTACCCGCCCCTGACTTTTCACGCTAGACTTACTGTCTTTTTTTTTTTGAGGATGATGTATCAGTGATAATATTTTTCACTCTATGCACTTTTTCTCCTACTACAGTAATTGTTAAGAATGTATGTACATGATGGAAATTCAAACTGCTTACCTCTAAGACTAATACACTGATTAGAAACATGTTTGTTTTTGTCATTTGAAATGTGAACTTGATGTTGAGCATTGAAATAAAGTTTTAATTTTGAATAAAAGCACTTTAATAACTTGTGCATTGCTAAAAGCAGAAGTTTTGGTCTAGTAAATGATAACGTGTCTTTTCTGGGAAAAAAGCAACTGGCTTTCATGTCAGAAAAGGCGATAGAATTGGGTGATAGAATTATTTTCACAGTCAAAATACAACACAGCACAAATGATGTACCCTTAAATTTACCTTCATGATACTGAAAGCTGGTGCCTAGTGTTACATGCATGCAGTTATTTGTATGGCAAAATTCTAAATGTTAATTTTTGGTAATAAAATCCAATTATAAATTCCATACAGGAAAATAAATGCTGCAATTGTTTAAAATGCAGTGGAAGGAAAGACATCTTGCTTCCCTCTTCTTGGCCATTTTATTAATTTACTCGATAAAAAAAAAGTCGTCTTACCAGGAAAACGTGTTGGGGAACAAAAGGACTTACCTACACTGAAATGACTTCAGAAGCATATTCAAAATTCCCCAGAACCAGTCGCTGAAAGCTCCTGTGCATAGTTTCATATAGATATTCAGGACTTTAAGGCCCACATGCTGGTATTCAGAGCACATAATACTGATCAATAAAAAATGTTAAGAAATTGCATAATACAGCAACTGAATGCTACATTTAATTAACCGAACAGCTACACTTAATGAATCAAACAGTATGGACAGTATTATGTTTTTTCTGAATGGGAATTTCAATGTGCAATTTCTGCATAAATAAATGGTTACGGTTTAAAAATAAAAAGTCGTTTAGATGAAATGTGAAATGCTCAGTTGTAAAGAATTGTAAACAGTAGTAGCGAATGGATCTCTTTAAAGCTGTACTATTACAGTAAACAAAACTAAAAAATGTATACACATTTTTAACCATTTATGAACACGCTGCCTGAAACATTATTTTACAAAAACATAATTATTTTATACAAAACTAATTATTATATACTAAAAATCATTTATACAAAAGTAATTATTATATACCGATTATTCTTATTATATACATAATTTTATACAAAAACTAAAACACAATTTTTAAAACCCATTCTTGGTGGAAAGATGGCCAGATAGTCCCTCCCAAAAAACTTTCCCACTTTTTTACCATTGTCAGCATAACATCTTAAATTTTCATTCATTTAATTTTTTTACATAGTTTGAAATATCAGTTTGCCGTGTCAAAATGTCATACCTCTCAAAAAAACTGAAATGGCCCAATGTTAATTAGAAGTTCTAAAGTTAATTTTTTTTGGAGATTTTTGGAGGATTTGTTTTTGAATGTGAAGAGAAGACAAGTAAAGGTTTAAATCCATTTTTGTGCTGTAGACAAATAAACTATAGCTATTAAAGAAATCAACAGTTTTCAACAATAAGCCATTTCACACCAAACCCCTCTGGCTTTATATACCAACCATTGAATTATTCAGAAACTGTGGAAAATTAGTGAAATTAGCTTCAAACACCTTTGTATTCATTTGTATTCTCTGTCGCCTGATCAGATGGTTTAGGTTTGCTTTATTTAAAAAAGGAGTTTCTCCACTTTGTGGTCGTGAGAATGTGTGCCCTTTTTTTCTTTGCCGTCAATGTAAATGGCCGTGTTTGTACTACTTTGTAAGTAAAATGCCTCTCACACAAATGACAAATGAAAGGGGAAGCACAAATCTGTGCTGCTTACACAAGGAAGTTTAAAGAAACTGCATGGACGTGCTCCCGTGAAGACTGGAATTGGTATGCGCCAGTTCAACCTGTTCCCGGAAGATTTTTCTCAAGCTTTTGCACATGAAAACTTTAGCTGTAATTTGTTTGCCACTGTGCCTTCTCAGGGAAAGCGAGTGTTATCCTGAGGCATTGCTGGACTGTGGGTCCGCAGAAAGGTCCCGTTTCTGTTGCCCTCTGGGATCATCTCAACATCTCAGCCAGCCGGAGAATGATGATGATATCTTGTGGGATGTCCCTGTATCTCTCGTGGCTTTTGGTCTTAGGGTTTGTCTCCTCTTCAGAAGGTAGGTTATCATTTTGCGCCTTCATTTAAGAAGACAAGCTCTCAGACAAGCTCTTCTGGAATTGTACTGGTGACACTACAGTGAAACATTTGGGTTCTTCTATCAGAGAGCAGTCAGAACCATGCAATAAGAATTACATGTCAGATAAATAAAATTTCAAAGCTGCAAGAAAGTATATCTTTTTGACATGCTTGGTGAAAAAGCTGAACTTCTGAAAAACTGTTGTAGATGTGATTTTGGGATATTAACAAGACGGTATGTTGTTTAAACGAACACATCATAATAGGATAATAGGATATGATCTTTTATCATAATTGTGAGATAGTACATGTCAAATATGGGAACGTATCATGTTTTAAATATATAATTACAAATTATTCATCTCGTAATTACGATAAAGTTTTACATAATTACGAGATAGATCTTTTAAGACTGAAAAGACTTTCTCGTGTTACTGAGATGTCCTATCTTCCAAAAAACTATGATATGTTTGTATCTTGGTCTCCCAAACTCATACCTACAAGTGCTCACTTTAGTTCTTCTGATTATAAACAGTATATAGGTTAGGATTAAGACTCGGACCAGGATTAGACTTTGGTTTGGGGAAAAGTTATTGCCTAAATCCAATAGATATTTAGTCAAATGAGCTTCTACAGAGCATCTAGAGTGGAGTTTACCCCCAGCACTTTCAGAATATGGGCTCTATGGCTGGTATGACAAGGCAAAGTTTTGTTTACTGGAATAGTCAAACGTCCATTTCTTAGTCAAATGTGTGAAGAGAATGTCACAAGGTTGGATAATCTTGTGCTCTTCTTCCCCATGTCACTCCTGGTCTCTGATATGAAGGCCTGAACTTCACCATCGTCCCTGAAAATGTCACCATAAGCACTGGCGGTTCGGCCACCTTTCGGTGCGGAGTGCCAGCAGGATCTTTTTTCAGTTTTTCTGTCCAGACGACTGGCATTAACTACTCTCAGATCTGCCCTGGACTATCAACCAACTATCCGGTTCAGGTGAGGCTTTTTCCTGCTTCTCGTTCCAAAGTTCAAGCCACTGGTTTAATGTATATATGTCTCTTTTTGTTTAATTTTCCACTAGTCATTGAATGGCCGCTGTCTGAGCAACGATAGTGAAAACGTTGCTATATGGGACATTGCTAATGCTGCAACCAGCATTAATGGTACAGTCTTCAAATGCCACCTCAATGGTGTCAGTGATGTATCTGCCTACCTGTGGGTCAGTGGTAAGTACATCGATTCCAGAAACATTCACTCTTCTTTGAGTAAACTGTGCTAAATATATGACAAACAGATTCGTAGCACTAGCATCTCTTTGACGTAGTGATCCTAGTACTATAAGTGATCTGCTGGATCAAGCAACTTTATGAGAAACATAGTTAAACAACTTAATAGCCCATAGCAACGGTTGCTATCCAGAAGTCAAGTAGCAGCGGAAAAGCTTGTAAAGGACATGCTAACATATTTAAGCTTGTATGTTGCAGTTTTACAGTTACTCTTTCAGTAAAGAACCCTGTTAGCCATCAAAGCTCTTTAAACTATTTCCTATATCCACAGTCAGAGGTGTAGATGGGCCCACAGATACAAAAATAGCACCTGATTTGTTTCTGTCAGGTATTTCAAGGGTATTTCATCCACTATAAAATAACAGCAGGACTAGTAGGGGTTATTACAGTAAATGGGTGATGGGTGGATCTCTCTGAGACTTTCTAAAGAAAAAAAAAACATTTAGCAAATGGCACTGGACTATAACCAACCAAATCAGGACTGAGTAGATTTAGGTCAAACTCTCTCTCTTTCTCTCTCTCTGTCCCTCTCTCTCTCTCTCTTTCTCAGGAAGCAGTAGCTACTATGCCATGCTCTTTGGCTGTGTGATGGGAGGCTTTTTTGGGATCCTAATAGTCTTTGGCGTGTCATATGTCTTCCTCAAAAGATCAGAAAGACTTCAGAACTGTTTCAGTAAGTGATTCCTTTCAGACATTATTCAAATCTGAAATGTACTGCTTCTGGACTTTATGATCCACCCCATCCTTTAAATATCTATTGGTTTTACTGTAACATTGATAATGAACTGGTCTGGGCCCAAGGGCGTCTGCAGCACATTACAATAAGAAACACATTTGTAAATGATGATCCTGTGACACTGAGTTGATGAGATCTCCCTGTTTGCTTTTTCCAGTCGGCCGATCCGAGGACGAGGACGTGACTGTAATAGAGAGCTCGAAAGGGTACTGACCTGAATGCCTATCTTCTTTTCTTTGGAACACACGCCCTGTTTATTCCAGCTTCCTGAGGCTCATGTGGGACTTTGCTCTAGATCAGTTAGGGATGTTTGGAGAACATGACAAGATAATGTCCAGCAGAGGGGGCCCTTTGCTCCTCTGGTAAAAGGAATAGTGTATTTCTACATTCATATTCATACATATTTAACATCCCTGGTCAGATGACAGTTCTGTTCAAAGTTTTTGTTCAAAGTTTAAAAAAAAGTGTTGGTCATGTACAGAGGGCACACTAAAATTTTGCATTTTATGCATTTTTAACTACTATTGGAAAATATTGGGAAAAAAACTACTTTAACATAAAAAATGTACAAAAATTTCACAGTCACTCCTTATTGGACTTAAACTGTCAGGACCTATGCATCTGTCCTCACTCTTTTAACTACATAACATCATCTTAACATATATTTATTGAGTCGCAGGGTAAAATATTTAAAGTAAGACTAAAACTGAGTGATATTTAGTACAGCAAAACTCAGTGTTACTGATTTGCTAAAGTCAGAATAAGTACACATACCACAATGGAGCTTAAACACAACACTGTTCTTCAATGTCTAGTTCAACATGGATGAACATCACAAAAAATTTTTTAGCTTTATACCTAATGTGTTCCAGTAAATAAACAGAAATGTGTCCCCTGTAGAGGAAGTACAGTTCTGAAGCTATGATTAAGTTTCCGGGTGTAATGCCAGGAACAAAAATCACAAAATCAGTGTGTTGTTCATACCTACAGGCATCATTGCTTTTGGACACTGAGGACACCTTTTGGATACGCATTGTGTTTGCTATCTTTTGTCAATCTTCTTTTTAAACAAAAAATTGTACATTCAATTACACTAAGCCTTACACTTTCTCTATTTAATACACTACAGCAATGAATTATTTTGCTTGTCATTTTAAAATATGGCCAACCATGCATACATTTAACTGGTGTGGGTTTCCAGTCTCTCAACCATGCTCAAAAACACTAATTGAACACTAATAGCGCCCCCTTGTGGGAAATCAGAATGATTGTGGAGGAAAGGAATTGTACATTTCTCTGCACCCAATCTTTTAGGTGCTGATTCAGAGTTAAAAGCTGAAACACAACTTTTCTAGCACCAGTGCCACCTGCTTAAATTTACACACGCTGCAGCATTGGTGAATATGACAATATCTTTTTTCAGTAAATGTTGACAGCACTTTTGTAGAAAGCATCTTATGTTTTGTTTGTTAAAGGCAATGCATTTTGTAATGAACCAAACATTTCCCTGTTTGAGCAAAGTTTTAAACAACCCTAATACACACACATGTAGAATTTCACATGCTAAACATGCTCCTAAAGACCTTGAAAAGGTGGATCAGGAATGGTAAAGGATTGGACGAGGCTTGGAATGTAGCTTCCATCTGACTAAATTATACATATAAATGTTTATACATAATTTCAGCCCCTGCATCTTTTCAATCTGCTGCTAACATGCTGTCACTTGATGGTGCAACATGCTTGGAGGAGAACACTAACTGCCAATTCTGTTACAGTAGCTAACAGCTAGATAGCTAGTAAAAAGTGATGGGGGAGGGGGAGGGCCATCCTACTGACTCTTTTGCTTTCTTGAAAACCTGGCCATGACTGCAGCACCACTCAGGAGCCCTTATGTTTAAGTTTACATAAACTATATCAAATAAAAGCGTTCAATATTTGGATTTAAAGCTTACAGACAAATAATCTACTGGCTAAAGGATGTAACCAGAAGGTCAGTGGTGGTCGGCTCTGCTGTGTCCTGGTTTCCCCTCTCTTCTATCTGTCTTATGTAATTCAGTTCTTAAATATAATTTAAATGTAATGATAAATCAGGTACTCAAGTACAATTGTTAAATATATTGAAATATTGTATGCTTTTAAAGTGAAAAATTCAAATCAAATGTACACATTTCCACTTTTTGGCCATATGTTCATTAGTCAGGTAATGTGATATTATAACCCAACAGTTAACACAATGCCAAATGCATGTCACTTTTAATAGGCTTATGTGGTTTTTAACACACGCACCATAGTAGAAAAATTATCAAAAGTATGTTGTATAGTAGAAAAATGGTATTCAGGGTCTTGAAGCCAAGATTTCTCCCGTACTATTGTCTGAATGGTTTATGGAAACTTGTGTATATTTGATTTACTTTGATTACATTTCCAAAACCTTTTTTCATATAATTTAGAAAAGGGAGAGAGATGCTACTTAAATTACAAACTTTAAACTTTAACCCATGAACATGACAAACCCTGACTGTAGTGCATGTTCATAATGAAGAAATAAAACAATAAAGAAAAGATGGGTCTGCTATGCACAGTTATATGCTTTATATCTTTCATTTCGCCATAGATCTGAAGCTGTGAAAAGATGAGGTGTGTTTGTTTAGAAGCTCAGTAAATGTGATAGTGCTGTTTGTCAGCTTACATTCCCCACAGTTTCTCTCCTGATAAAGTTACAGAGATTTAATCATTAACCCGAGAGCTTCTTCCTTCTTCAACTGACAGTCTGAGATAGATAGATAGAAAGATAGATAGATAGATGGATAAACAGACAGATAGATAGATAGATAGATAGATAGATAGATAGATAGATAGATAGATAGATAGATAGATAGATAGATAGA
>JBBPDB010125740.1:0-17123 GCA_037974465.1 Brachypetersius altus
TCTCCCTGTGTCACGTGTCTGTTGTCCTCATGTGTTTCCCAGTTCTGTGATTGTAGTCCACCTGCCTCGTGTTCCCCGTGTAATTATCCAACGTATGTAAACCCTGTCGGTGTGTTCAGTCCTTGTCTGCATTTCGTCAGTGTTGAGCTCCTGTCACGTATCAAGTGAGAAACCCCAGTTTGTCTCAGTCTGTTTCCTGAGCTTTTGTTTTGAGCCCTCGAGCTCCTGTTATTTTATGTTTAATAAAAAGCATCTAATGGAGTACTGCAGTCCTGCCTGTATGTCCCATGTCAGCTCTCGGTCCCGGAGGCTCGGCCTCCACCACCGTGATAATAATTGTTAAGATAGTCTTTAGTGATGCAAGAAGCTTTTACATTTTGCAGAATACATTACAGCTGAAAGCATGTTTTTTAAAAAGTTTTTTTCAGTTGTGCCATCAATAAAGGTAATGTCAGAAGAGAAGCGTTTTTATTCTTTATGTTGATATAGATGCTATATTGATGCTTGTTGGGATGGAGCCAATGTCTATAGCATTGGCACAGGTGCAACAGCATAACATGTTCATCCATATACACTTGCTGCCACAAATATAACACAGGTATTCACATAAATTTTGATTTGACAGTTTTAGATCTAGTTTGGGTGTTTGGAACAACAAGCCCATCAAAGAAAACAGAAATGATCAGACAGCTTTAGGGACACTGACAGCCTTGCTGATGTCAAAATCCAGTGTGGTACCTTGGAGTTGGTCCAGTTATAGATAACACATCAAAGAAATGTATTTAAACACTGGTATTGTCAATATAATTATTAAAATCCCAAGTTATAATAAAATACTTTGAAAAGTATTTTCTTGGCAGTCTGTAGATAACAAAATTCCTAGATAGCTTTTTTTTTTATCACAGTTCAGAGACATTCAAAGAAATTAATCTAACCAAATGATAACTGTTTTCATTATTTTGTTTTAAAAAAGCAACTATACTTACACTTTCCCTGCCAACTCAAGACACACTGAAAAAGTTTGGGGTCTGTTTTAAGGATAACTATTGTACTGCAGTTGTTCATCAGTCACATTTTAGTTAAAACATAAAATAGAACTTCCGTACAGATATAAGATTATTAACTAAAGTGTTAAGTGAAATCGTGAAATCTGGTGTAAGTTGGACTGATTGCCCCCTGACTGCACCCTGTTTTTTCTATTCCCTGTGATAGATGGTTCCTGAGACAACTTTTTGCCCATATTCAGATTCTCAGTTGAGTTGCATATAGATTTAATGTTAAAAATGTTCAAATTCAATTAAGTACATGTTTTAGACAATATAAAATACACAGAATTGGCTGTATCCATTCATTATGGACAGCTAAACAGGACAGAATGAACTGTGTTGCCTTTAACTTATTAAGCCTACCAGTGCTTCAGAAACCCAGTTTGTGTTGTGTTATATAAGGCACTTCTCATAATAAATGGACTTTGGGATGCAGAATTGGAAAGTGAAAAGTGTATTGGTTTTTCATTCATTTCAGAGACGTGTGGTGGGCTCTAAGGCACTGGAGCGAGAGAAATGAATGCGCGTGTGTGTGAGAGAGTGAGTGAGTGAGTGTGTGTGTGTGCGTGTCTGTGTGTTTTAGAACGCTGAAAAGAGAGAGGGAGAAAAGGACATCAGTGACTAAATTTACCATAGAGGAAGTGCTCATGCTTCCCTGAGCTTTCACCTTGACAAGCCCAGCTTACCAAACCCACCAAAGTAATTGGAGGAGAGCCCAAAGCACGGGGTGTGCTCATTGGCTGTGAGGAGCCAGCCTGTTGCTAGGCTGTTTCCATGGAAATGGCTTATCGATGCCACCACCACATTGGTCAGTAGGGAAATGGGGGTTTTCTCTGTCCATGGCTGATGGAAAACAAGGCATGAGAGAGGCTGAAAGAGAAGGAGCGAGATGAGGAGGTAATGATCCTGAAAATTAGCAAGATGAAGTGAGGGAGACTGGTGTTCTTGTGCAGCACTTTGTGCATGTGAGGGGGAGGGGAGCTGGAGAGTAATATATTCATATTGGTGGTGAAAATGATACACGACAGAAAGAGCACAGAGAAAGAAGAAGGAGCGAAATTAGAAGGGGAGAACGGACTGACAAAGACACCACACCACTGGAATTCTGGGAATGATTCATGCAGAGATTGCAAGTTAAAACATAAAGAGGTCAAAAAGGGTTCCTAGACAAACCTCTGATTTCCTTAAGAGTGAACTAGAGGTGTATGTGCAAAGAGCCACCACATGCTCTAAAGGTTTGAGAAATATATCTCAGCCAAGAACTGTTTTGCTGGACTCCCTGTGTGCCAGCCTATGAGAGTTCCTGTCTCCTACAGAAGTTCAGTCAATCCACAGAGAACATTTTGTATTTAAGTTTGCCAATATATTTATTTAACTTCACCCCCATTCAGGCTGAAACACCATTGCTACCACACTAATAGTATATAATTATATATTACACATGTTTTATAAATATTTACAAAACTCCCAACCTATTATATTATTCTTCATGCTATGGTTTATTATTTATATTATCTTTTATTTATATGTATATATCAGCCAGCATCAGTAGGTTCTCTTCAAAAAACATTGCAATTCTACACTGTGCAATAAGAATACAGAACAGGGTGCAAAATCTAGTAGATATAAATCAAGTAAGGTACTGGAGATAATGAAAGAAGAATAAAGGAGAGCAGGAAAGTGTCATGGAGGATTGAGAGATCTGGCTGGAAGACAAAGAGAGAACGCAGTCTTTAGCAAAGCACAGATTTAATAATCATCCCCTGAGGAGTCTGAGGCAGTGTCAGTCCTATTTCCCTCCAGAATGTGAAGGATATTAAGGAAAGCACTGCACTTGGATTAGCCAAAAAGATCAGCAGAGGCCATCTTTAATCTATGCTACATGATCATTTCTGGTCCTAGTTTTCCTTGACATGAACATCCAGTTGCTTTTTGCAGCAACTGACCTACACATTCACACAAAAAAAAAAGTATTAAAGTATCACTGGGGTGGTATCCCCAAGGGTACATCTTTAGTATCTTTAGCTATAGAGAATTTTTGTACCATGTTCTGTTGCAGTTTTTTTAGTTAAGTTGCACTGTTGACTTCTTCTAATTTTTCTGTTTAAAAAACAGTTTGAAAATGCCCCTTTCCTTTGCAAAACTGAATATAGAGAGCCCTTAAAACTCCTTAAGACCATTGAGGTTACATTGCATAATTATTTAAAACTGAATGAAAAAAGTCCAAAGCATATCTTAAAGAACATTTGAAATAGGAAAACACACTTTCTTCTGCTCTAGAAGAAAAATAGAATTGTGTGAATTCCCCAGTTTCTGTAAAATTCCTGTAAAGTAAATGCTAATGTTGAACACTTCAAATAAACTTTTAAAAGGTGATGATAAAATGTATTTAGCAGTCAAGCTTTTTAAGTAGAGCAAAGGCTATTTGGCAAGACTGCTTTGATGTAATCGTATTATATCTAATAGTACATTGCAAATAGCTGTCACATACTGCCGCTATGAACACGAACATAGGCACATTTTTCTCTAATCCGTTATGCAATAATTGAGATGTGCTGATATTTTCACTACATCCATGCAGTACCCATCAGAAGCTTCTCTATTCCTTTGTCTGTTGTCTGTCTAATTTGGACAGAATTGGTTTAACATGCAAAGGAGAGATAACGCAATTTTACCAGAAGACCTTTGCAATATTTATGACCAATTTATACAGAACACTCTGTATAAATTGCCACCAGAAAAAGAGTAAAAAAATTGCAAATGTTTAATTAAGCCATTCTTCCATTTACCTTTCCCATCTACTTTGTTAACCTAAGTGTATGTTCTGTGTCTGCAGCATATTTTACGGCCAAGTTATTTACAGCCTGTCAACATTGCTGAATAAAATCATATTTTGCCACGAATGAGTTACACTAGCTACACTAGTTATTTTGGGTCACTTTTTGAAATGTTTCAAGAGTTAATAATAGCCTCTGTGTAACTAACATAGTTTATATTTTGCCGGAGCAAAAATGACATAAAAAGAAAAGTAAGCAGTAAAAAGAACAGTCAAACCAAAAGAACAATGTTTTTTTTTTTATTTAAAGTTAAAAAAACACAGAATGGATAGAATAACACAGCATGGAAGAATAAATAGAAGATTTGAAATAAGGTAAACACGCATGCATTTTTGTGCAAGTATTGTAAAGGTAGTAATAACCGTTTAAAGGAAATTAGAGAAATGAAAGAAAATTGGGCAGCTTTTCTTTACTTCTTTTCAAGACTGGCAAGAGTTGTGGCAGGTGGTTTCAGCAGTGGGCAGCAAAATAGCGAAATGTCATTACCCCCTGTTTAGTTTCAGCTCTGGCCCCCATCTTTCAGGGCTAGTATGTCCATAAAGTGAACTAGACAGTCACCCACACCAACCTAAAACCCCCAGAAACCCTCACAGGTCCCACTGGACAGCAATCTGACAATGATTAATGACAATGGATCAGAGTGCTGCCAATTGCTGTCTGTAAAGTTGACAATGTTCACCGCCATCAGATCAGAGTGCTATCAATAGCTACTATAACATGCTTTCAAACAGGAATAAAGACACCGCTCGCCCACTTTGGCCGTGAATACGAACAGCAGTCTCTTGTAATGCTGGGTAGTACTGTAATGGTGAGAAAAGAGAACTCTTCATTTGCCAAATCTTGAATAGTAAATAGCTCAAATGAAGCTTGTGAGTGAAGTATTAAACAACAAGTAGATGAATTAAGATGCAGCACTATTTCTGAAGAGCTGTCAAACCAATAGCAGTAAATTCAGACATTAAGGTCAATTTTTTTAAGGATCTCGACATATTTGCTTTGTTGTCACTTGACTGGATGGAGGTAATGCTTTCTATAATGTTTTCAGTTTTGTTACAAAAAGGGGGAAAGAGTTGTTAATGTTCCTATTAATTAAATTAGAGAAATATTGTTTCAGTTCCTATGATATTGGAGAAATGAGAGTTCAGTTTCTGTCTGTTTTCTCATTTATGCATTCTGGTTTCTGATTCACTACCTCTGTGGAACTTCCCCATGGTGCATTCTTACCAGAAATCATTTTAGCCTTCACAGGTGCTAGAGCATCATAGACCCTGAGAGCCTTTTAAACCGATTTAGGACTGTCTTTCACAGTCTTTCACAGAGTCTGTTATTCTAGGCACCACAGACATGGTTTCCATAAATAGCACTGGTATTCTCATAGCACTTTGACAGTTTTAGATCTAGTTTGGGTAATTGGAGCAATAAGTCCATCAAAGAAAACAAGGAAATTATCAGAAGTGATCTGTAGTTGGAACACTGATGTCCTTGCTGATAACCAACCTTAAGTTTCCAGAAACGATTGTAGGCATTTTAGAGAATTGATTAAGAAAGTCTAGACAGTTATTTGGCAGCCAGTAGATAACAAATAGTAAAATTCCTAGATAACGTTTCAGCATATTTCAGAGACATTTAAATTAATTAAACTCACCAAGTGATATTCGCTTGCATTAAATGTGTTTAAATAAAGCAGCTACGCCCATACCTTTTCTGCCAACTTGTAACGGCTCGGCCAGTGGCCGGTAGGAGTCACTGGGGTTTTGGTTTGTTTTGGGGCTTTTATTTTGGTATTTAGTTCATGTTTTGTTTCTTGTTTCTCGTTTTCAGCTGTCCTGTTTTTAGGTAAAGTGATTACGTTTCATGATTGGTTTTCTGTCTGTGTCCTGTGTGTATTTAAGTTCAGTTTATGTGGACCAGTGTTATTGGTCCATCGCCTCATTTCTATTCACATCCCACCTACGTTCTGTTCATGTTCTGTATTGGCCCTTGAGACAGGTTTCTTTCTTGTTCGTGTTTTACTTTAATAAAGAGCCTGAGATCATGGATGCCTGCCTGCCTGGTTTCGAGAATAACTGTTGTACATTTAAAAACATAAAATCTGTAGGAACTTTGATGCCTTTGCTAATACCCTTATTAATAAGCAAATCCAGGGTATGACCTTAAATGTGAGTTGGGCCAGTTACATGTTGTACAAAGTGTCAAGCAAAGCAAAATCTGTCATTAGTGTTATATAAGAAATTATAAAAAAAAATAGGTGCCCTGTAGATAAAAGTTAGTAAAATACTTAGAGAGATTTTTATAACAATGTAAAGAAACACAAAGGATTAAAACTGACGAAGTAATACTTTGCTTACATTGGCATGTATCTTTAAATGAAGCAGCTACACCCATAATTTTGTAGGGTGTGATTCAAGGATTT
Source organism: Brachypetersius altus (assembly GCA_037974465.1). Classification (NCBI taxonomy): domain Eukaryota; kingdom Metazoa; phylum Chordata; class Actinopteri; order Characiformes; family Alestidae; genus Brachypetersius; species Brachypetersius altus. The sequence goes on from JBBPDB010125740.1 coordinate 6,297, forward strand.
TCCCAGTGCATGATTGGAACTGTGCAAAGAATTATTACTATGACAAATAGAGAAACAGTGCAATAAATCAACACATACAACTCACAAATCAGTGCAATTATTGTAAGTTCATCAAGAGGAGAATTGCAACCAGCCTAAATGTCACTCAAATACTCTTAACCAGCTGCAGGCTTATTCACACACCCAGCTATTAACAATAAATGTTTTTCTCCACCTTCACTCAGGTGGAGAAGTTATTGTGACAGTTTAGAGTTTTTGCTATTGTGGAATGTAATTTTGCCACATTGGATTATGTCTTCAGAACCGTATGTGCAATAGCTACTCCATTTTCCAGCATGTTTAAGATGGAAAACAGTAACACATTCCTAAGATACATTTTCTGTGCAACAAAGCTGATTTCAAATTTTGGCTAATGCACCGTTAAAAATGACACAAAGTTAAAAATGCCTTGCACATGAATTCCTGAGTTTGATGAACTGTACAGTGCTGTGGCTTCCAGGCCTGGAATCCCATACAAAATATCAACTAAGGATCTCTAAACTGTAAAATATGGCAGTACAGCTGTCTACCCATAGTGAAAGAATTTAAGGAACACATAATTCATAATTCTCTAAAATACAAAATCTTTTGTTCTTTAAAACAGCAGTGATATTAATATTAAATAATGACCTTGACAGACATAACGATAGCAAGGGCCCACGCACAATCTGTTTGGAGAATGAGGCGCTGCAGAGGGTTCTCTCGCCTCCATGTTTTAATGTTGTTTCTAAGGAGTCACACGTTGGCCCACGCGCCCTCTGCTGTTCAGGAAGTGTAGTACACCCGATCATGTTTTCCTCACTTTCCCTACTGTAATGCGGTGCTATGGTTTCAAGTACTGTGAATTTTATCATAGGGAAAGCTCACTGCTAAATGACAATGAAACAGTGCCAAACACAACATGAGACGCACCAACAATAGACTCCATGACATCCCTTTGAAGTGACACTGCGCCACCTACTGGCTTTACTGTGAGAAATAGATTTGATGTCCTCTTGAACATAATGTGGCCTACTTGAGCCACAACTCAAGCTAAAGCTGGTAACATGATGAGAGAAGAAGAGTCAAGCAAAGCACCGTTAAACAGTAGCGGACATGAAGTTTTGATTGTTGGACATGAAGTTTTGATTGAGAAAATTTACCAAACAAAATATTACAATGTTTATATTACAATGTTTAACTGTCTATGTGTGTGTGCCAATCCTTCTTCTAGAGCCCTGGATGGCTTATTAGTCATTGCTTGATAAGCTTGGGTGTGTAAAGAACAGGCAAACACTAGCTGGAGCCCAAACTAAACAATTCTTTACATATTTTACTAATACATTTCTAATGGTTGTGTAGTGTTTTTATTCATTATTTGTTTGGTAGTACCCAGTTTGGGATGCATTTACCATTTACGGCATTTATCAGATGCTTTTATCTAAAGTGACTTACATTCCTTAACTACATGGGGCAGTCTCCCTGGAGCAACTTGGGGTTAAGGGTCTTGCTCAGGGACCCAGTGGTGGTATGCTGCCCACTGAGCTACCTCCACCTCCACCCATAAACATAATGTCCAGGCAGGCCTAAACTTCACCCATAACACAGAGCCGGAAAGGTTTTCCTGATGTCTGGATGAACCATCAGTTCTGATTAACTTTGCATTTACCCTCTTATTATGGCTATTAAGTTCAAAATAGCTGATATTTCCAAAATGAATGTAATTTTTTTTTCTGATGATGTTATTAAAACTCAGTAGAAATCAATTAAGGGAAGCCCTAACATCCCCCCTTACCAAGAATGTGGTATGAAATATTTACCACACTAAATAACATGTATTATGTTACTATACATGGATTACAAAACTATACATGAACACACATGCACAGTTGTGTACATATGGTGGTCCCTGATTCTGTCTTTTTTAAAATAAAGATAGGCTTTTATTCCAAATAAAGGTTTCCAACCTCATTTTTTCTGAGACAGTTAAACCAGTCTCTCTCAGAAACATTATTTCATATTTTGGCAAAGTGGTTCCATTCTAACAGGTGGGAATGGAAGATGAAACAACAATACTGTACATAGTACAACTTTTGGGTTTAGCCCAATTCAGTGTCACTGCCAGCTGCACTCACAGTAGTACAGCCATATATTGCCATACATTACTGAAATTCAAATGAGACCAAAACCAAAAACATATTACTGTATATGAACACAAAGAAATCCATGTAGAAAAGTACAGTAACCCCACTATGAAGCATGTATCTGTGGATCTGTGAATCTGTGATGTTATGGGACTGTTTTTTCTTACAAAAGCTGTGGGAAACATATACCAGCAATTCAGACTTGGACTTTGCAGGGGTTAGAAGTTGACATACTTGCCTGTGGATAACCTGGCATTTGGAGTTTCAGGCAACCAGAAACTTTAACAACCAAGAAACATCGCCAGAGAGAAGGGCCACATGAGGAAGAGCACTTCAATGCCAGCAGCCCCTAGTGCTCCAGAGGACACATTTTCCCTGGAGCCCCCTGGTGTTCTGGAAGACACATCTTCATGGGCAACACTTTTCCTGAAGGTTTTCACTGTAGATGCCACCTGCAGTTCTGGAGGGTTTAAAGTCATAGCTGGCACCCCTGCTTCCTGATTCTTTGTTGCAGGCTCCCTAGTCTTCTGGTTCAGAGAAGCCTAGTTTCAAGCAGCTGGCTCCCAAGCCTACAGGTCCCAATCTCCTGGTCCTGCCTCTCTGGATGTCCAACAGCCTTGTCTCAACTCTTTTTATGCTAAACTACCTGGCCCCGCATTGCCAGACACCCGGCTGAGTTTCCCGGCCACCTGTCCTTCACCATTCGATCCACTGACTTCTTGTCACTGGTCTCAAATTCTTAAAGGCAGGTCAGGAAAGCTGCCCAGGAAACGGCAGCCTGGCACCCCCTTCAGCCGAGTCTGCGGGTATTCCTAGACCCCACATAACCTGTACCCAGTCTGTACCAGGTCCTAAACCTTTCAAATCATGTAACTGACCTGCACCTTTCCCCTAGAACTGGATACCATTTTGCTTTTCAGTCCCATTCATTAAGCTGGTCCATGTTTCAGTCCTGGTCCTGGTCTCTGTGTCCACTGAAATCATTATACCCATCCCCTTTGCTCCCTTGCGGTCGGCCCTCCCCTGTATGGTTGTTCTGGTGGTGATAACCATCCATGTCATGGCCCCTTGTCTGTTATTTTATTCTTGTATAATATTTTACCCATGTTCATGCTTGCCAGTCCTTGTATTTATGCCCCTGTCTGAGGTAAGAATATCTGTCTTTGGCTTTGTCTTGAGTCTGTTTCTGTTTCATCCCGTTTTTTTCTGTTCTTTTTTGCCCATTCCTCTGGGCCTTCTCCCATGGTTTTTGATTACTTGCACCTCAGGAAAGGTGCCCTGGGGTGGGTCTTCTGTCACATCCTGTTTTGTTTTTTCACCTTTCTGATTCCCTGTACACGTGGTCTGTTCTGCACTAGTCCTGCCCCTCTGGTACTGGATTCACCTATTTTTCCCGCTGTTCTTCCCTGGGTCTTTTATTCCCCTTTCTTTATGTACATATAGCCTTGTGTGTCTTTCCCTATCTGTAATCCCTACCCATTTTGTTTGTCTTGTGATTCCTCTTGTTCAATGAGTGTTTTTTGTTTTTTAATTAGTCTTTATAAGTAAAATCTGCGTTTCCCTACTCGTCCTCTATTACCTACATAAAACATACAGTACACCAAGTTTCTCCAATAAATGTTAAATATTTACACACCAATACAATAATTATTTACCAGAGGTTGAATACAAACTGGGTTGCATAGTTGAATAGTTTTAACATAATAAGATTTGAGTTTAGAAAACACATGTAGTACGGTCCACTTGTGTGATGGTGGTCAAATAAGCTGAAGTTGCTAGTGTTTGCTTTGACATTTAAAAAAAATAACAAATTTTTGTGTAAGAAGGAATTTGAATTTTTTGTTTGGAACTTGGCTTTGGAAACGGGTTCAAACAATGCCAGCAAAAACAATACCAACTCTTCCTCTGATGGTACCAGTCAAAGAGGCACATCTTCTACTTTTTGTTCCTGTTATAAGACCTGGTCACATGGTATGCAGTGATCGGAGAGCGAAGACTGGAAAGATTGTCATGACATTAATTAGTCATGATACAACACTTACACAAAACATATTTTCCTATCTTAAAAAAATACGTTAAAATATTTTCCCTACTTGACAGAGGAATTTATTATTACTTTTTCAAGGAAAATAACTTTAGTGATTCTAGCATCTATTTTCTTGTCTTAGAAATTAGTGCCACACAATGCCAAGATTAAGCAAGTTGCAAAATGTTCCTGCTGTTAATTAGTTAGACAATGCTAATTCAACCTCTTTCGGTCCTCAGCAGCATGCCTTGCACAACAGGCTATCCAAATGTCTATAATGAAAAATATATATACATTTGTTTAAATCTATTGTTTGTAGATGTAAAAAATACGTTCCATCCGCACTATTTCTGTCGTCATGTTTGCTTCCTTTGGCAATATTTGTGTTGCACAATTTATTCAGATGCAACCAACTGACACATTGAATCATGCTAGTTCACAGCACATTTTCCTGAAGCAGTTATTTTGTGATTAAAGGGACTGCAGCTGGAAGCTGACCCACCTGTCAGGAGCTTTGGTTATCTGGTGACCCTATAATATTACAGTAAAACGTTTGGAAGCACTGAAAGCTTTGTCTTTATTAGGAATGTTAAAAATATCAAACTTGTTAGAGGTTAATAAAACTTTCTATTAAAACAGGTAGATGTTTAAATGCTTTTGTGTTCTTTAAAGTAAGCACTTTTTAAGGAAAATAATTATTTAATTACTTCTTACTTAAAGCTAGACTTAATCTATGTCTCCTCCAAGCATTAGTTAAAAATAGATCTTATATGTGTGGTAAGGTTTATTGTAGAGAAAATTACTAACATTTAAGTGGTGACTGAAACCAGAGGTGGCTATTTCTAAATGGCAGATACAGTATAGCTATTTGGTATTTGCTTTTGTGAAACCACCATATTTTCAGTTTTTTATATGTAATGTTAATCATGGTGAAATACACACAAAAGTTATTTAGGTTAGCTTTCTTTTGGTATTATTTTGCCTTAGCCGACACCATGCATTTACGTCTCCATTAATTATTTAAAAAAAAAAAACATAATGTGAAATGGCTACAAACATTAAAAATACATCTTATTGTAAAACAGTGTCTTAGACATACAGTTTAAATAATAAGCTTTCTGTGATTCTTTGCATGCCTGGTCCTATTATCACAACAGTTGATTCTAACAGTACGTTTCTCCAAAATAGAGCATTTACCTTTATGGGTGCTTTGTAGTCCACAAGAAAACATTGTTAGAAAACGAAAGAGAACGAGTTAAAATTAAGAGCTGCTAAAAGACAAAGATTCTACCAAAGATGAGGTTAATTCTCCAAGGCCCTGCAATGGGCCCCCTGAGGCAGCTGGTGGCCTGGTGGTTAGGGAATTGCCTCTGCAGCTGGAAGGTTATAGGTTCAAAATCCCAGGGCTGCAAGGTACTGTACCGACACACCGCTCCCTGGGCACTCTCTCTCACACACATGTTAGTTAAGTTAATTAATTAAATGAACATGTAGTTGTTATCCATATTGCTGATTACAGAGGTGCCAGAGTTTAAGCACAGCAAGGGCTTCAGCAGTTCTGATGGTCAGAGGAAGTTCAGCTGGAAAGCTGAGAAAAGTCTTGTGATGTTTTTGACTTTTGAGAAGAGGAGGGTCAAGTGGAGCTGTGCTTGCTACTTTAAGAGGGCAAGCTGTGACTCCTAGCCTAAGAAGTGCTTACAGGTGAGATGGAGCTGGACCATTTTTGGCTTTGTAGAGATTTAAATCTAGTGTAAGCAGACCCAGGAAGCCAATGTAGGGTTTGCAGTAGTGAGTGATATGTGAGAATTTCAGTGAACTGAAGACCAAACATGCTAGTGCCTTCTGAATCATCTGTAGAGGTTTTGTGGACTTCAAAGAAAGGTCATCCATTAGCAAGTTACACTTGTCCAGGCTTGAGATGATAAATGACTGAACAAGTATCTGAGTGGTATCAGTGGTGAGGAATGGAAAACTTTCCTTGATGATAGAAAGAAGATACCAGCATGTTCTGGAGAAATTGTTAATTTGAGATGAAAATAAGAGTTCTTCATCAAAGAGAATGCCCAGATTTCTTGCTTTTGATGTTGGGGTGAGTTTTAAAAATGATGACCAGGTCAGGTCTTGAGAGTGCATCATCTGGATGCTCTGGAGCTCTGTTTTGCTGAGACTAAGCTTCGGATGAGGCACTGCTATCCCAGAGGATCTGGGCTGAGATCTGAGAGGCACAAGGAGGAAAGGAGAGTGTCATCAGCATTACAGTGGTAAGAGAAATGTGAAGATATAACATCACAGAGAGAGTGTATGAGGAAAAGAGAAGGGGGCTAAGAACTCAGAGTGTTGGGGAACACCAGAGCTAAATTTTCATGGTGCAGACACAGATGCTTTCCGTGATACTTTGTAAATCTCAAGGAGGTTCTGATGGTTGACAGTGTAAAAAGCTGCAGAAAGATCTAGAGTAATAATCAAAGACAGTTTAGTCATTTTGGCAGTGAAACTCCTCAGTGACAGCGAAAAGTGCAGTTTCAGTAGAATGTGCTGCTTTGAATCTAGACTGATTTGGGTCGTGAAGTCTATTTTTTGATCGAAATAGGTTAACATGGTTATATACAGCACATTCCAGAACTTTGGAGTGGAAGGGATATGTAGTTGTTCACATTTGTGATGTCAAGAATGGTCTTTTTAGGGCCTCATGCATCAATGTAAAAGCATAGCATGGTGCCTTGTATGTGGTATATAGCCCTTGTATTTGGATTTCTAGAGTAAATAATAATGGTCTAGATCTACTTTTGAGGTTTTCTTTCTCAAAAGTTGTCCTAGCCATTCAAAATGCAATTGATCGATTCCACTGTTAGGACTTAAAACCAACATCTAAAGGTCTGATCAATGGGAGAGCTTGCTTAGATATGTCTACCTAGGTACCATGAACATGACTGAATATTTTTTTTAAATGTAAATGTTACGGCTCATCCAGTGGCCGGTAGGGGCCACTGTTTTGATTTTAGTTTTTGGGACTTTTATTTTGACATTCTTGTATGGTTTGTGTTCTTGTATCTTGGTTTCAGCTGTCTCGTGCTTAGTTATATTGATTATGTTCTGTGATTGGTTTTCTTTCTGTGTCCTGTGGCATTTAAGTTCTAGTGTTGTGGACCTCATCATCGGTCAATCGCCTCATTTAGTCTTCACGTTTCTGTTTTCCATGTATCGGCCATCGTTCCAGATTCATGTTATCTCGTTTTGTTGTTAATAAAGAACCTGAAGTCATGGAAGCCTGTCTGCCTCGTTGCTGGAATTCTAGGGGTAAATCATGGCAGCGGGTTAACCTCGTCTTCCGTGACAGATGGACCGATCCCAACCAAAGAGGGACATCGGGCTATGAGCCCACAGGCTGGAGCTCCACCGCGAAAGACCTGGTCCTAGGGGTGGGGTCTGCAGCCCTGCCGACTGCAGTACGCTGGAGTGGGGTAGGCAGGACCCAGCTTGTGGAGGAGCCGACGGAGCGTTGGTGGATGATCCGCGAGCTATTGAACGATGGAGAGTCGGACGAAAGTGATGAGGACCAGTGCTCCTGGTGGTACAGGTGGATTGACGGATCCCCGATCCTGGATCCGGAGCGCTTTGTGGATCCCCACATCTCCGACTCGACCGCAGATGAGCTCCCATACAGGCTTGCCTACAAGCGAGATGGTCCGACGTAGACGGAGACGTGGGGGTTCATGTAGGGTCCATTGTCCACCCTGTCCCCAGCTGCCCGAGAAGCCTGGGTCTTCCTCCAAAGCTTCACCGCTTCGGCTCATCCCCGACTCGCCTCCAGAGGCTCACCCTCGGTGGGTTCAGCGAGCCTCATTCCCAGCCTGCGAGGGAGGGGCTGAAAGGTGGAGCTGTTGGAACTCCTTTGTTTCGTGGGGGCCTGCCTTTTCCCCATGAGACAAAGGAGTTCCAACAGAAAGTGAGTGCGGCCGGCTGGGAGCAAGCGAGTGCGGCCGGCTGGGAGCAATTCAGCGTGGTCGGCGCAAGACCAGAGCGCGCAGCCGGTGCGGAGTCAAGGTGCGCAGTCGGCGAGGAGCCAAAAGACGAGGTCAGCACTCATTCCCCTACCTGGGTCATGTAAGTCTCCCGCTAGTGCGGGAGCCCCTACAGGCTACGTAGCACGGGACTAGCCTGGTTAGTTGGGTTTCTGGGGTGTTTAGCCACAGCTATTAGCTTGGCAAATAGGCCAGGGGGGACCATCACCTCCGGAGGGGGGAAACCCTCCCATAAGTTTTTTGGGGGGGCATACTGGGGTCTGGGAGAGTGGGGGTGGGGTTTCGGGGATTGGAGGGTCCGCTAGTGGGTCTCTCCCTAGCTCTAGCCCCACTAGATGGACTGGAGCAGACAGGCTCGACTGGGCTTGGAGAGAGCCAGGGCGAGGCCCGCGGAGATGGTCTCGGGCCGGACTGCGGAGCAGGGCTCGAGGAGAGCCAAGGCGAGGCCCGCGGAGAGGGTCTCGGACCAGTCTGCAGTGGAGAGCCTGCGGGGAGACTCGCGGCAGGGTGCTCGAGAGGGCTGGGGACAGAAAGCCTAAACTTTGGGACTACAAGCACCTTGCCAGCAATTTACCCCAACCCGTCTTCCGTGACTCCTTTTTTAAAAACTCCTTTTTTAAAATGTAAACGCCAAAATGTAAATTCCTCGCAAAATTCGGATCCATAAAAAATCAAACAAAAATACTGCTAAAACAATAATTAATTCAAGGCCCAGATGACATGTTACTGTGTCTAACAGTATATGTTAAAGTGTGCTCGTATGTTTGTATGCTTGTAGGTTTTTACACACCTTAGTATCACTGCTCAACAGTTCACCAACCAAAGATATTCTGGCCAACACAAGCTGTGCATAGAAACATATCTCTAACTGTACACTTCCAACTCTCCTGGTTCAAGGCTGTTTCGGAGAAGAGTGAAACATATTAGGTGGAAATGTCTTCTGTCACATTATGACCAGGCCTACATTCTCTCTCTCTCTCTCTCTCCTCTCTCTCTAAATGCTCTATAATGACTAGTCATTGTAAAAAGATTTTAGATCCAGTAAAAAATGACGGCACTTGATGGCACTCTTCATTATTGTTAAATATGGATACATACAGGCAATACATGCTTTTTTAAAAAAATAACAATTAGTAACATTACTTTGTTTTGAAATTCTCTGCAATCAAATGTCTCTATGACTAACATAAATGTCAAAATACACATTATATAGTGCCACATAATAAAAAAGAAGAAAAAAATCTATTATATTAGAATTCTTGATTGCAGCCCATTCCTGTAGGCTTCAGAAAACACTGGCATGCTCTAGGGTTAAATTTACACAATGTACTATAATTTGTAGAATTGATGCTATTTTGCTGTTTTGGGTATTTTTTGCTATTTTTTTTTTAAGCACTTGGAATTTTAAACTAATCAAGTGACTAATCGAGCAGCTTGCTATCTATTAATGAATTATATCTGGTGCGCTAGATGTAAATAATGAAGGTCGCCAGAAAGAGAGAGAGAGAGAGAGATTTTGAGGGGGTAGAGAGCGATTAAGAGATGTACTGTACAATTTAGTGCTCACTTTATAAATTCCACAGCATGCTACACTAAAAAGCCCTGAGGATGTTTTGCGATGTTTAAAGCCAATTGCTTTGCACCGTTTCATTCCATTGTCAATTAACTTCTGGCTTTCCTCACATTTTAAACCTGACATGAAACAAACGGTTTCATTTTAAGTTTCCATTCTCTAAGGGAATGTAGGAGAGTGCAGCTCAAATGACGAATGGGAAAATACAAGTTTCATTTTGCTTTATGAAACCTCCATATAATCCACCCTTTAGGTATCAATGCCTTAGCTGGTGTGAGGTTGTCCTGCTCATCCCTGAGGCCTCAAGAGCACCAGTCCAAATACTACTACATGTTAGCATCAAAAACTGTTTTCCTTCTATGAAAAGCAAGATTACAAGATGTAGGAGTATTGAGTTGATTCTGTGGAATATTTTAGCAATTAAGCTTATGTTTCAATCCCAAAAAACATTGCCTTAAAGTGAGAAAGCATGGCAGAACTCACCATGTGGCTGGTGGAACTGAAAGCTGCTCTCAGCACTTTACAATTACGCAGTGAGATACAGAATGAAGCTTAAAAATGTATTATTTATCAAAAGAAAACCTCTCAGGGTCTCCCAGACTGTACCTTGCAGCTCTGAATAAGATTTGTGATTGGCTCCTCCACTAGAATGCAAATCTAGACTGGTCTTCCACACATTGCTTTTCAGAGGAAGCAAAGAAGTTAGCATGTGTGGCATGAGATCTGTTTCAGTCATGTGAATTTCTATGCTTGAGAGTGGACAGCCCTGATTTAAGTCTTTAAGTTCTGTAAGTCACATATTTATACCAAGGCTCTTACTAAATGAATACAGTAGAGAGGGAATAGACATTTATGTGCATTCAGAGCTGAGGGACCGGTCATTCTTGATGTAGTCTCAGCCTCAGACGTCACGCCCACGGAACGTTGACTAAACGTCTGATGCATATGGTACACTTAACTGGAAACGCTTCAGGAATGTCGAAGTCGTCATCTGATTGGTTGAATTTTATCGGATTTCCGGGGGACGCGAGTGTCGCGTTTATT
>JBBPDB010125770.1:0-17119 GCA_037974465.1 Brachypetersius altus
GGATCCGGTTCAATCGAGACCTCGGATTCGTGATTCATGAGTCATTTAATGGATCCGGGTGATTCACCCGGATGAGTGTGAATCGCTCAGCTCTAGTGAGTGGGTTAAATTCAGAGAAAGAAGTTCACACTGTGTGCTGTGGTGTGTTTACGTGTGACTATAAAGGGCCACTTTACTTAATTTATGGTAGTTAGAGCATGAAGGTGTTTATTGTGTACAGCAGGTGAATGCTTGTTTTGGCGCTGTTGGTTAGCCAAGCTGCTAGCCAGCCCAGTTAGCTGATTTGAGGCCGTATGTTCATTTTTCTCGCTGAAAATTGTTTCAGGTTAATCAGCCAGCAAGTTTTGCACTGAAGATTTTTTCCATGAGTGCCCACCAGCACTCTTGTTACAGCAGCTGTAAGCAGTTAGTGAATGTTAATCTCAACTGTGAGGAGAAAGATCTCTAATTCCGTAGATGTTTGTCTGGTTTGTTTGTGATTTCCTGAATGAGTCGTCATTGCACTTTTAGAAGAATTTTCACAAGCTGAAGAATTTCAGAAAGATTCATGTCTATATTTGGTTGAATTTTGTTGATTGATAAATGTGCAACTGGTGTTGCTGGTGCTTTTTTCCTTCAAATTAAGCAAACTAGTCTCTACTCATTCACTTTAGTTTACTAATATTTTTTGTTTGAAGATCTGAAAAAATAAAAATAAAAATACCTTTTCATAGCACTGTAACTGTACGTTTAAATTCCTCTGATGATACATACAGTAATAGTATATTGTACCTGGTTTTAGGATTTGGGAGTCTTTTCTAACTAAATCATGTCTTAGTCTTAGTTTTTCTTTTAGGGCTCATTTTACTCAGTGCTCCCTGTCTGATGAAATGGACGAAAACGTTGTTCTGAAGTACAGTCATAAATTTTACCCATATTCAAAAGTCGGTTGGACAGATATGAACCACTCCCTGTTCTCAGATGCTTGTTAATGCCCTTGTCTTTCTCTCTTTCACCCTAGCATGCCAGAGACTGACGTGATTTACCACTGGCTGGTGTACTGCCAAAGCAACCATCATCAATTTATGCTATGGGTGTCAAGTGGATTTCTCAATCATGCGTGTTAGTATCGCCCAGTTCTACAAGCATTACAGTGATCATGTATTACAGTGACCCCATTCCTTTCCCCTGCTTTATACAAGGGGAGCTGCCTCAATGCTATACAATTTGTAGGGGCATGAAGTCTTTTTCCAGTGACCTCATTTTAAGGAGGAATGCACACCCTAATAATGTACATATTTATTTAAAGATCTGATCAAAACCTATAGAGACAGACCTTTCGGCACATGTGTGCTTTTATTAGGCTGTTCTATGTGGCATTGTCAGTGAGCCTGGTGGGTTTTGTGCATCAGTGTTTCCGGTATTAAGTAAGAGGGGAGATTAACTGTACCAAGTTTAGAGCAGCTCTTTTGTCGATGTTGCCCTTGTTGTCCTGTCTCCCACAACACAGGCCTGGCCTGACCCCATTCCTTTCCCCTGTTGCACCTGTGCAAGATTGGAAAAAATGTGCATCATTTTAAACTCTTGTCAGAAAAAGAACATAAGGATTAATAACATATTTTTGTCCTCTTTCTGTCTCGGTGTATCTGTCATGGCACTTTCTCCCTTTCTCTCTTTCGTACGCTCTTGTCCACCTCCCTTTCCATGCCAGATCAGCGTAGATTCCCCATAATACGATCCAGATGCCAGGATTGCCCCAAGAGGAAACAAATCGTTGAGCTGCGTGGAATATTACCCATAACACCACTCCCCAACAAGCATAGCCCTAATGACAAGGGCTGACAGGAACATAAGTATGAAAAAGTCAGAGGGCAGTTCAAGGACATACAGGCTATTTTTTGTCTTATTCATTGTTTCTGCTTGTCTTCCTTCCTTGAAATCCATTTTCTATACAGAGAAATAGTCTATATAGGACCATGTCTCATTGAGTCTCCTTCTGGTAACTTCTGGTAATTGTTCTACCATGTGCTGCAAGAAAAGGTTTGTTTAATTTTGTTATATTGTGTGATGCACAGTGCGGATATTTGTCAGTGTTATACAGCTGTATGCTCAACCAAGCAGCACCTAGTGACCGTGAATGGCTTGTGTCTACATGAATTGAAGATAAACCAAAACCATCTTTCTACTACACAGGGTCTCTAAAATGTCAGCTGCTTACACTAAACAAAGAGTCAGCACTGGTTAGAGTTTAGAGCAGCTGGAGCCAAAGAATGTGTATCAGACTGTACCTAACAGTAATCCTGTTTCATGTATATCAGGATTACATCTGGTTAGGGCATATTAACATAAGAATGTAGGTGTAACACACCAAATGTTATACTAGTGTAACTGTATCCGTATCTCCAAGTCACACCATGCTTTAAATCTCGCTACAATTCTCTGAAATTAAATATACGTGGTCTGTGATGGCAATGACACAGGATACTAATTAATCGAAACAAATAATGTAGTAAAAAATGAACAGAACAGTGAAGAGCAACAAAGGCAGTTGGTTGTTGTCAATTAGGTAGTATTTGGAATCCAGAGATGCATTTAGGGAACCAAGTGTAATTGTGTATAGTAAAATCCTGATACTAGTTGCATAAAATGACCAAGTGTAAATGGGGCTAGTGTGTACTGCAACTCCTGCCCTTGTTTCTGCAAGGTATGCAATGCACCTAAAAATAGTGTAGACCTATCTGTTTAGTGTCCCATGGGAAGATCACACCTTGTCTAAAGCAACTGTGTCTAAAAAGAAAGGAGAAAAAGGACTGAATAATTTAATCTCTTATTCCTTTCACTATCTTTTCCCATGATGTCCTTCCATCTCCTGTGCATGTAAGACCCACAGCTAGGGGGTGCTGGTCCCCTGCCAAAAATTATGAAATGAAGATTCTTACTCTTAAAATGGATAAAAAGCAAAACACTCTCAAAAAGTAAACGGTGGAGCTCTTCATCTTCTTAAATGGCCTCTGCTTTAAATCATGAAAGAACACAGTGGAGAAATACCAGGCCACTTTCCATCAAATTCATGTTTTAAGTGGCCATGTAAATTAAATATTTTTGGGCTCACTGAAGGAGAGCATTCTAACGAACTGTTTCAGCAGCCTCTTCTTCAAGTGAATAACCCAATCGTGACATTGGCTCGGTAATTTGAAATTACTGTGATGTTCCAATGTAGACCTTTAGACATCATTTGAGGGAATGCCTAAACTGTGAAGCAAGTACAGTCTCTTTATACATACTGAGCTTATCTTTGTGGACTTTAGTATGTCAATCAGTTGCTTGTTGTAGCATCATTTGTTCCTACACATGAAAGCAAAATGTGATTTTAAATCTAGATGTGCGACTGAAACAGTAGCACAAATCATACTGGAAATAAAGCATTTCATTAATTTGGTATTTTAATGCACGATTAAAAGGTTTCTAGATTGATTAATAATGTATTAATTATTTTTTATAACTACTCAGTTATAAAAGAAATGAAATGAAATAATAATGCAATATTAATCCATCAATACATTTAACAGAGATTTAGAATAAAACACACAAATAAGTGCAACATTTAAAACTACAATGATGAATCCATAAAGATATAAAGTGGGTTTTGGTAGCCACCAAACGGGCACTTGGACCTACAATGCTACTCTCTGTCTTGGAGGACACTTTAGAGTGTGTGCTCGGACCTACAGCACCCCTGTTCTGGAAGATGCTGCAAAGTCGGTACTCAGACCCATCTCAAACCCCCAGTGTCCCAAAAAGATCATCAAGCAGGCATATGGTTTCCTGGGCCCCTTCTTCCCTGCCAAGTCTTGAGATGGAGGGACCGGGTATTGCTCAGAGGATGAGGCATCACTAGATGTGGACCCTTGTGGGTGGACCACTAGATGTGGATCCTAGCAGCAGAAATGGCAAGCTGGGCCTCAGCCTTCCAGAGCCATCCCACAAAAAGGCAAAAGGATTGCTGGAGGAATGACCCTGCAGTCTACGAACATGCATTTGGAACCAATACCCCAAGCCCCCCTGCTGCTCTGGAGAACACCTTGCTGACACCTTCCAAAGAGCTTCTGTAGAGTTCCTTGTTGCCACCTGTGCCATCTGGTACTCCCGAGAGTGTTTCCTCATCAGTTCGTCAGCTGTGCCAGAGAACACTGTCACCAGTGCCCACTAGTGCTCTGGCGAGTGCTTAATCAACTACACCGCCCCCGACAGCTCTGAAAAGCACCAGCTCCCCTGCTATCACTGGCTCTCCTTGGTGCACTTTAGAGCACATCACTACCTCCCTTTCTCTGAATTGTCCTTTGTTGCTGGCTCCCCAGTGCTCTAGAAAGCACTTTGTAGCTGACCCTACTACTCTTCAGGGCACTTCATTCTGGCTTCCCAGTTCATCCTGAGAGCCTTTTGTTGCTAGCTCCCCCTAGTGCCTCAAGTCAAGTCAAGTAAGTTTTATTGTAATTTCAACCTCATACACAGAATACACAGTGAAACTAAACAACGTGCCTCTGGGACCAGAACACGAGAACAGAACAGATCTGAACACCACAAGCACAGACAGTTCAGACAGGACAAGAGTGTGCAAGACATTTAGTGCAATTTGACAGTAGCTTCAGTCAGGAGGAATACAATATTTCGACAGGTATGGTATTCTAGGATTAAGGGCCAGGTGAAAGGCGGTGGTCATGGCATCCTCTGTAGAACAGTTGGGACGTTATGCAAACTGTAGAGTGTCAAGTGAGGCACACTTGATTTGCCTCATGACAAGCCTCTTGAAGCACTTCGTGATGATGGGAGTGTGCAACGGGACGATGAGGCAGGACACTGGCGACTTCTATGAGACGGGTATGATGGTGGTGCCATTGAAGCATGTTAGGACGACAGTGGCTTGAGAGTCAAGACTGTCCTGCCCAGGACATGGTCCCAGCCAAGCCATCATCATGACCCCCACTTGGACAAAGTATATCTTCCCAGTCTCCACTGTAATATGACAGTTCCTGTATCTGTTGTGGTTTGAGTCCCCATCAGAATGGCTGATGGGGACTCAGAATTCCCATAGCTCCCTTTATATGCCAGTTCATGTGGCAGTCCACCTTGATAAGTCCTCACAGAAAAGGGGACTTTAATTCTGGACTTTGTGGCTTTGCCTGTTTGTTCTTGGGGTTTCTCTTTCATTGTTTTTTCTATTTGGGTCATGTCCTGCCTTCGTCTTTCCTTGTGACATGTGATATGATTAGTGTGTCGATCTGTGTTTCCGTTACCCGTCCTTTTCCAAGTGTTTCCCATACTTACCTTGTATGAGTAGCTGTCACTTTGAATCGCTTTTATCCTGGTAGTTTTGGTGTTCGTTCTTTTAGTTAATGCCCATCATGTGTCTCTTATTGAATAAAGATCCTGATTTGCATGTATGTCTGCCTCAAAGGTCTTACCTACTGCATGCCACAGAGTGAAAGCCTAGGAAGTTCATCCTGTTCTTTGTGTTTTACTTTCTTTAGAAATGTTAATGTAAGACATACACATAACTGGCATAACAGACATGGTCACATTTAAAAACTTCCAGTGGTAATTACATTTTATTTTTTCAGAATGAGCCAGTCAGATGTTACCTTTTTTCACATAAGTGTATGGACTTAGACCCCATGGAAAAATAAAACCCAAAATATTAACAGCCAGTTTTATGTCAGTGAGCAAAGCTGGTTTCAACTCTTCCGCAGCTTCTCCCATAACTGACCAACCTCATGCCGGAAAGGTTTGAGAGAGCTGGACCACTAACAAAATAAAACAAGCCATTAATCTTGGGTGAAAAGAATCAGGGGAATGGGAAAGGATTGAGAGAAGGGGAAAGTAGAAAAAAAATGTTCCTGAAATGCATGAAATGTTCTTGATCTTATCTGGCAAGCAGATTGATTGATCATGGGCCAGCTGGCCTGGTCATTTGAAATCCAGCTCCTGGCTGCTGGTGGAGACTTCCAAAGAGACATTCCTTGTTATGGAGGAAAGGTAGAGAAGTTTTTTTTTTGTAATCAAAAAGAAAATCAATGTCTTATCACATGCACAATGGCATGTGTTTAGAACAATAGGAACGGGAATGTCTGCAGTATACCTTTACCATGTCAGTGCCGACCCTGGGACAAATGCAGTACCAACACACTGCAGTCAGCAGAGGTGATGTGCCAGGCCTGGCAGCAGGATCATTTAAATAATGGAAAAAATAAATCACAAGGGGTCACAACTATCTCTATCCAGTGAACACCTGATAATACAGGTGCAATCAAAGTAACAGGTTTACCTTTTAATTAGTAACGCATTGTTAGAGCTAACCAAAGTAACTAAAATCATTACATATGAACATGTATCCCCAGCTTTAAAATGTAATAATAGCAAAAATGATAATAGGTCACTAATGTTTGATACTTGGCTCATCTTCATATACTGGTTATAATTGGCTCTAAAAGAGAGGGCACACCCTACCATACCATTAGGACTGGGAACGATGAAGGCCTGGTGGACTGTTGAACATTAAAGATTTACAAACCTCAACAAAATTACCTAAACTAATAGCTTGCAACAATATTTGGGTCATATCAGGAATATTGACCAAAAGGTATTATCCGATGGGGTATTTGAGACAGGTTTAGCAGGTTTGTTTAAAATAATGGGAAAACAAGTCAAGAAAATAACAGGGATGCACTCTCAACCTGAGCTCTCGATAAAGAAACAGTACTGACATGGACAGGGATAGCGTCCATCCACTTATGAGGATGACGTCGATGCCACTAATCCAACTTGTAGCACATAACAGTCACATACTAAGTACCAAAAGTGAGAGTAGTGAAGCTGGTAATAGTACTAATAATAATAGTTTACACAGTACACACATGCACATACAACATCCTGAAGGGGAACAAGCAGGAATAAGGGTGAACAGACAACTTCCTATAAACAGCCATGGTATAGCAAAGGCAAACAAACAAGAAACTGGTGAATCTAACTGGGGTTGGCCAAACCAAAGGGAGAGATAAGGGGAGATTTAGGATAGGGGGAGAGCAGGCTGTCAAAACAAAAGTCATAGTAATTCAAAGTAAAATAAAGGCAGAGTGTTACAAATATAAGCTATGAAATCTACATCATTGCTGTAAGTGGAGTTTGAAGGATAGGTTACCTTGTGAGATAAGTGTGTATAGTATTACAAATGAGAAGGCTTTACACCCATGTGCCCCCAATGATGTCAAAGGCCTGTAATGTGGACTTTGAAAGTGCCTTCAGTGCTAGTCTAAGAACTGGATGGAGATGTTTGGTCATGGTTAAAGATGTGAAAATGGGTCTGCATGCACCACCAGAAAATCCTATTTGCACTAATGTGAAAAAGCACAAATAGAGGATGTTAGTTTTTAGTCAAATGCAGAGAGATATAAAGGGGGTTCTCGAGTTACGCCACAGGTTTGTTCCTTTGACAGTGATGTAACATAAAACTCCCTCACTCATATGCCACGTTACTACATATTAATTCGTCGCACGCAACCCTCTCTAGTTCTCCCACGTAATCCGAAGCTAACGGGGTAAATTGAGTGGGAGTGGGTGTAAACATTGTAAACTCGAAATGTCGTATTTTGAAACTGTGGTAACTCGAGGACCCCCTGTACCAGAATACCTAGAATCCAAGATGGTGGTGAGCTAAATCGCAACGGCCTGTCTGAGATCCAAAATTTTGACTACATCTGACTCCAAAGAACTACCCAACATTAATTTAGAGACTTCTGTGTTTTTGCTTTTATGGAGATGTGGCTCAGCTTAGCATTCCAAGTGAGGGTATTCAACTGGTTGACCAGCTTCCATTCCTTTAAGACAGAGACACAGCTAGTTATACCCGAGGAGGGGCCTTATGTGTTTACTCCAACACTGAACGGTGAATGAAGGCTATACTAGTCTGCTCACTGCAGCTACAGTTTATGACTGTTAGATCATTTTATTTATGATGCAAATTCACCACCACGCTTATAGTCATGGTGTACACCCCACCCAGCACTAAAACAAACAAAGGGTGAATTTAATGGAAGTATCAGTGAGCTCCAAAACACACACCCAGGCAGACTATTTATTGTTCTCTCACATTTTATCCAGGAGCCATCTGTGCGGGGAGTGACTGGCTACATCAGCATGTGCACTGATGACATTACTGTCATCAAGACTATAACCACAAGTAGAGTAAGTTCACCATTGTTTAGGTGTGTGGGGGGGAGTGGTGAGGAGTCTGATGGGAAAAGCTCTCATACATTCCAACTGATCAGACTTTAATGCCATGATAACATCTGCCAGTTTGGAGCAGGGTGAAGTGTCCATGTGAGGAGTTTGAGGAGTTATGCACAATCCAGGAGTTCTTTGTGATGCAGCAAATGTGGAAGTCCTGTAGTGAGGGGAGAGATGCTCCAGTAATGTTACCAGCTGTTTTAACAGTCTGCTGTAGGGTCTTGCAGCCAGCAGCACTGGGACTGCTCTACCAAACAGAGATTCAGCTGCACAGGATGCTCTCTATGATGTCCCTGTAGAATACTGAGGGAGAAGGTGTTGGTGGTCCAGGTGAGGTTGTCTGCATTCCCTGAAACCTGGTGCCTATTACTGCCTATTAAGCCATTGATGCTGAGTGGCATGTGGCCAGTGCGAGTTTTCCTGAAGTTGACAATCATTGATCTCACTGCGCCAACCATTTGCTGAACCTCATCTCTGTCCACTCACCATTGTGGCTGATGAGCCCCAGCCGTGTCATCAGCGAACTTGATGATGTGGTGTGAGCTGTACTAGGCAGTGGGTCAGTTGTGGGTCAGCAGGGTGAACAGAGTGTATGAGCAATATGCAACCTGTAGAGGATCCAGTCAACAGTGGAGGCTGCTCAAATTGTGTGCCATGACAGGTTTCTCAAAGCATTTTGTTAGCTCTTGTGGTGACAATTTTGCACATAGTAACATCATCTATACATTTGGTCAGTGTCAGTGGACTCCTTCAAGTTGATGGTTTGCCTGGTTGGTTTAGTGAAATTTTGTGAATTAAAGTGTATGAAGGTAATAACATCACCATTGTTTGGTCAGAGGAACCAATTTGGGTGTCTTTGTCTAGACAGTTCTCCCCTCTGCTAATAGAATTTTGGAAGAACTGACTTCAGATTTACATGATTGAAGCTGCCTGCAACAACTATAAATCCATCCAGGTGTGCTGTTTGAAGCTTGTTGATTGTTTGGTACAGCTTGCCTAGTTTAGCATTGGAGGTAAGTGGCATACACACACCTACCACTAGCACTGCTGTGAATTTTTTTGGCAGATAGAATGACCAACACTCCCCAGTGAACAGTGGTGTATCGCTTCAGCAGAATGCTTATGGAAGCAATAATTAACCAACTACCTGTCTCTAAATGTGGGCAAGACAAGAGAGATGTTTTCTGACTTCAGGAGAGTACGCTGTGATCAGTCTCTGCTAAACATCAATGGATCCTCAGGGGAGATCGTCCAGAGCTGACATAGCGGTGAACCTCGCTTGGACTCTCAGCATCGTCTCCATCATTAAGAAAGCCCAGCAGCATCACTACTTCCGGTGCACCTCCCCTAACCAACTCTCAACGCATTCTACCAAGTGACTACAGAATGCATCGTGTGTAGCCGCATAATGGCTTGTAATGTGTGATGTCATGGCTTTTGATAGTGTTGCTCTTGTGTTTTTTTCACTACATTGGCTCACTTTTTGTTTCTTTGCTCACTCAATTTGTGTTGCTACTGTTTTTGTTCCCTGCATTGCACCATGATCCTGGAGGAACATTGTTTTGTTCACTGTGTACTGTGTATATAGCTGAAAAGACAATAAACCTACTTGACTTGACCACAATGGCACAAGGAAAACAGTCTGTAAAGTTATGAGTGGAGAGAATGTTCACTGTTTGGGTGTGTCTCCCTGACTCTGGGAAAATTGGTCCAACCACTCCATCCACCTTCACCCCCCTCCCACCACCTTTTAATTCCTTCCAGACAGGCAGAATGTTGAAGCTGGAAGATCTTCAAGGGCCTCTCCTGTCTGGGATGCATGAATGTATTCTGAAGAAACAGTCAGACTGCTTATAGGGCACTGGAGAATAGAAGGGCAACGTAAGGTGGGATTTTATTTAGATGATAAAAATCCCTTGCTTTCAACCTTGAGGGTTGTCAGCTCTTTGTAGATGCTTACTGCCGTCTCGAACTACTTTGCACCAGCCCTGTACTTGCTCTTTCCTGTTCTCTCAAGCCTCTGCTGCAATGCTTCGTCCAGCCCACTCAATGGCAATCCACCCCTGAGACTGCCTTCAGTGTGCCAGAGCTATTTCCGCAAAGAGCGGCTCCAGCCTAAACCTTTAAGGACTAAACAGTCCCAGCCAGAGCAAAGCAGTCAAAACAAGTCTCTGTTCTAACCAAAATCATGTGCTCTCTGGTTACTAGAACTTAACCAAATCATCACCAACTCTATTCACAAGTTGTATCTGAAATCATCTATTTGATCTATAGTCAACTTGTTTTTGTTGCCTATGAATACCTGTTATGTTAGTAAACACCTGTTGCCACCTTGATATGTTATTCTGCCACCTTTAGCCATCTGGCCCCAGTCATACAACAGACATGTGTCTCCTAATACTAGTTCTGTAGTCCTTGGAAGACATTG
Source organism: Brachypetersius altus (assembly GCA_037974465.1). Classification (NCBI taxonomy): domain Eukaryota; kingdom Metazoa; phylum Chordata; class Actinopteri; order Characiformes; family Alestidae; genus Brachypetersius; species Brachypetersius altus. Next base: position 10,688 of record JBBPDB010125770.1, read on the forward strand.
CAATTTATGCCCAGCACTGTGCATAATTAATGCCTTGAATTATCGATAATGCATTCAATTATTATAATACCTTTAATAAACTAAAGCCAGTTTTGAAATACTGAACAGCAGGCGCTGAATGACCCCGTGGTGTGCAGGGGATAGACAAGTAGCACCTTTGCTGGCTTTTTAAAGAAATTCACATTGTCCATATGTACAAATACTCACAAATATTCATGAACATATACTCACTGCAGACATGAAGAAATGTACTTCAAAGCAAACATTTTCAATGAATAATAACCACATAAATTCCTTAATTAAATTAGAATAATGAATCTTTAGCCAGTGGGTCAGTCCTACACCCACTGAATGCTCCTTTGTTGGCCGCAACCGTTCACAACTGCATGTGAAAAGAGCCCAAACGTTATATACTGCATCCATGATAGGGGCCTGAGAAATGGTCTTTCTACAATAACTACATTGAAAGTGTAACCTTCACATGGTTGTCATATACACATACGCCAATCAGCCTAATATTGTGTAGGGCCAAAACATCTCTCTCCCGTCAAGGTATGGAGGTGTGTGATATGTTTCAAAGTAACAGCCACACGAATGCCAGGACTCGAATGCCGGTGAATCACTTGCTTGCCTTATTCCCATAGCACATCCTCATGCATCTCTTACCCAGATCCAAACAGCTAACCTTCTTCCATTGTTCAATGGTTATGATGTTCAGATGCCCATTCTAGTCTCCCTGGGAGATGGATAGGGATCATCATGGGACAGCTGCACAGCCCCATAAGCTGCAAACTGCAATACTGCAGCTTTTTATTGTAGCCAGTATTGACTTTTGTAGCATTTCTAAAGGCTAAACTTTACTCCCTTAGCAGACAACCTTTGGTAGGTGCTAACCACCAAATATTGGAAACACCCTACAAGGCCTCCTGTTTTGGGGATGCTCTGCTACAATTTTCTTCAAAGTTTGGTCCTTGTCAAAACTCCTTCCATTTAATCATTTTCCTGCTATCACACATCAGCTTCAAGAACTGACTGTTCACTTTCTGCCTAATACATCCCACCCTTGACAGATGCCTTTGAGTCATCAAATGTATCATCAGTTTTAATGTTATAACTGACTGGTGTATATAAACTTCCATTCTGATTTCATTTCATTTGACACTGATGAAACCTCACTGCCTCAAATCTCTTAAAGCTTAAGAATAACTGCGAAACGATAGATCATATGGGCATAAGCTTGGGTAAAATAGATACAGAATCTATATTTAACACAGTAATTTAAAATAACATCTCTCTTTCTTTCCCTCTGTCTTGGACACAAACACACACACACACACACACACATACTTAGACACAGATGGAAAACCATGTCTGCTGTAATGCTTCGCATTCCTGTGGTTTGACTGGCTCTTCCTGCCGTGAGCGAGAAATGTGGCTGCACCGAAGAACATTCCTCAAGCCTCGTAGACTTTTTGTTTTTATCTCTCTCTATTTTTTATTACTTGAGTTTGTCTTTGTCAGATGCACAAAGCCCATGCATGCCTTGGAGCACTTCTTTGAGATCCATATACAATGTCTTTGCTTCCCTTTGTTATTACCGTGACTATGCACTGTTTTCCACAGCTGCCCTTTGTACTCTGAGGGTGATCTTTAGTTTTTAAATCTAATGGTGTGGTAGGCACTAGCATATATATTGACTGTCATTAACAGCACATGTCTCTTAACCACCAGAATCCAAACATGTGTTTTTTCTACACTAAATATACATAAAAGAGTTTCCAATAAAGGGTTTGGTTACATATATGATGAAGTTAATAAATTGCTTTCAAATTGACTTTTTTTTTGCGTCCCACCCTAAAGCTGCTCGTTTGGTCTTGTGTGCCAAGAAACCATTATAATTCACAGAGAATGTAATCTGAGCTGGGTGTGAACTTATCCAACTTGCTCAAGGGGATATTTTTTGTATCATTTAAGTAGCAATGTCATGTATGAGTTGAGAACTGATTTAGATTTAGGGTTAGTAATCATGTTGCAATGGGATAGATTTGCATCCTTACTCCTTTGCCTTGCCAAGAGAAACAAGGCCCAGGCGACAGGGCTGACTGAAATAGTCCCTCCCAAACAACACTACCATTTAGAAGGCTCTGGTGATTTCCAGGCCACCAAAGACTACATTTGCACAGGATAATGCTTGGTGTCAGCCTATAAGGTTTAATGCAATGAGGTTAATGGCATTGTTTTGTCCCCATGACCGTCATGGAGTGCAGCTGAATAAATCTGATCCAGTTCTCCAGTATGCACTGAACACAGAGTGACTGCCTGCTCCAGGATGCCAGGAGATGCTGTCAGGGGCAGCAGAATGGCACCTTCTGGGACACCATGTGACGCTGTCATGGCTGAATGGCCTCTTGCAGTGCATCAGGTGACACAGAAGAAGGATGTGTTGAAGTTGGCACGTTATCCCTTCCATGTTATTCCTGGCTATCTGCCACCCTACTGGCAACTATATTCATACTGTTAAAGTAGACATTGGTAAAAACATGCCCTCAGGAAAGGCCCATGAGGTGATGCCATGAGGACCAGGGGACCGGCAACATGAAGTCCCCTTTAAAGACTTTCAGTGCAACCTGAGGTTCTCCTCTGCCAGCCAACAGCAGTCTTTAAGGTCCCAAGCGTCAGTGTCTCTGGTAGTAGTATGTCAGTGACACACTTGGTGAACTGCAGAGAATTATGCTCTGGGTGGCAAAGCAGTAAGGTGCTTATCTATGATAGGGCAAAAGGAAACATTATGACATTGTGGCCAGTTTAACAGCACAGCAGACCTTCAGAGTAGCTCTGTGCGGGGCTAAGAATTAAATGCTTAGCTGACGGGCACAACTAGAATCAGAACCAGAACCTCTTTTTTGTTGTTGTTGCAGCTGTACAACAAAACTTAAAACCAGGATACATTACTTTTTTTTAGACATGTATAAAAATTCAGTTTAAATTACCTTTCCAAGTCTATAAAATGGTATCACGGTTTCTGCTGTATATCTGGGTTCTTCTACATTGTTGAGCCAAGTGCATCCCAATTCCTAATCAGTCACACCCAGCTCAGTAAAGAGTAATTATAGTGATACTTCAAACCTCTGGCTAATATAGTTAATTGCACAAGGGTTATGCTGGAACTTTGATCAAATTACACCAGTGGCTTCAACAAATTTCTTATGTGTGAATAATCTTAGTGAGAAACATATTTATTTATAGCTTATGTAGTTGACCTTGTATAATACAAACTAAAAATGCCCAGATATAGACAATTTAACCACGCTACTCCCTGTTTATTTGTCTTTTAAAGAAGGTCTTTTTTGTGGTCATCTTCATAGCTACTTCATGCTCTAGCATCATTCATGTGCTACAATCCAGTGAATCCTGTTTTTCTGTGCTAGTCATAGTTTTCCAGAGCAAGCATGTTTAGTCTGTAATGTGCTCATACAGCTGTGTGCAAATCTAAATTGACCTATCAGTTGCTCCTTCCTCTGAATCCCATTTTCAAGCCATCTGCTAAATTTACAATATTTATGGTTTCAGTATTGTAGAAATAGGCATAGTCAACAAAAGAGAAAGGGATAAAGGATTAAGGATAATAATAGTAACTTAGTACCACTGTAATGTAGTGAAATATTCACAACATGCCTGTTGTCTTTATAAACTATTCATACCGAAGATAACATGACATGAATAAGGAGTAATGAATAATGACACATACATACACATCTCATTCTACAAAAAAGACAACAATACAGGGAGTTCTACTGCTTTATACTGAGCTGAGCTGAGCCTTTATAATCAGTGATTGCAAAAGGTCATAGTATTTTTTAGAATTGGAAATATTAGTCATAGTATTCACGTTTTTTTTCTTAAAATCTTTTTTTTCTCAAAAATGTATAGGCAGTGTGTAGCAGGTATAAGCTTTTGTGTTCAGACACAAGCAAGATGAGTGGTTTGGTCACCATCATGGTGCACATTTACTTGTACATCCATGTACATCCATGGCAGCAGAAATCTGATTGTTCTGCCTAATTTCGAATGCTTTACTGCTTTACAATGCAGTAAAAGTTGGCTCTGAATTTTGCACATCAAAAAAGATTTCAAGAGCATAACTGACTTAAAGGTTTTTCTGAACATCACTGTCTGTCAGGCCTGGGGACAGTGACTATGGGTGACCACTAGAGGCCGCCAGGGTTTTTTTGTGTCTTTAATCCTTGAGCACACCGAGTTTGTGTTTAGTTTATTATTTGTTGCAGCTGCTGGTGTGCTCAAGAGAAGGGTTTCTGCTTTATGATTGGTTTGGGGTTTGGGGTTTTTGTATTTGGTCGGTCAGCCCATCATCATTATCTCTTGGTTACTCCTGTCTTCTTTCGTTTGAAGTAACCTACAGTTTTGAGTCTGGCTCTCAAGCCAGTTGTTGTTTTCGAAAATAAAGTATGGATGCCTCTAAATGAGAGTTCTGTGAGTGTGTCTGTTTGATGTTCCAGGAGAAGGAGGGACGTGACATTGTCATTCTCTGTGAAATACGGTCTACCCCTTCGAGCTAATCTATTCCAGATCTGGTCTCCCTTTGTCCACTCTATAAATGGTGTATAAATATGGTTGCTGTTAGAATAAAGCCTTATTTTTACTTTTTGTTTTTATTAATGAACTCTTTAACCACAGAATAATGACCATGTGCTTCAGCTGGAATTATTTTTTTATTAGTAGTGTTTGCTGGCCCAGATATGTTAATAATTTCACCTATTCGGGATGTCCTCTTTTATGTTAGCAACAAAAGTAATGACAGTGTCATTATCCATTCAAAACCAAAACAAGAAACAAAACCAGGCTCAATGGCCGATACATGGAATACAGGAACATGGAGACTAAAATGAGGCCCACGGTCCATACAGACTGAACTAAATACATGCAGACACAGACAGAAACTCAATCACAAAACACTAATCACCCAAACTAAACACAAGACACAATAACCTGAAACATGACACAAAATATCAAAATAAAAGTCCCCAAAACAAAACCAAAAGAGTGGCCCCTACCGGCCACTGGCCAAGCCTTGACAAACAGTATATTAATTTTTCATACACTACATTTACTATTTCACAGATGGAGCTATTCATGGAATCTTGAGTCTTAAGAAAAACACCCAGAAAAAACAATCTGTATATGGCAACTATTAACAGGAATCATTCAGTAAATATAATATAAATTCCATTGCAGTGTTTACATTACGACATGATAAATCAATGAATCAGCATAGAAAATTTGTTTCCCCAACTTTTGTCATCAGATGCAGCAGTGAAATAAATAAGAATCCCAAACTATGAAAATCTACCAGACATTAGTGTTTGTTTAAAGGATAAAATAGTGGCTAATACCATTCTGCCTGGCACACAGAAAGAAACACCACTGAAGGCACAGCTCTACTGCTATCGTCGTGAAAATATTTACATACTGCTGTCAGTCACACACCCTCCTTGATTTCATCATTTCTGTGGTCAAGGCATGGAGCATTTTTGTGTCAGCATGGAAACATTGTATAAATCAGCATTACTAGATTAGCCTGTCAGCTATAGCTATCTACTGAACTTATTGCAAAACATAACAAAAAAGGTGATATTTCTGTTACTTAGCTCATTTAATTTGAATTCCTTTTAGTTGTGTCACAGTTCTTTATACAGATGCAGTTTTCACAAAGCAAATTCAGATCCGAGCCCCAAGTTAGGAAGCCAAGCTTGACAAAAGGCAATGAAAAACTCCCTAAAGCTAGAGGAAGAAACCTTGGTAGCATCCAAGGCTCAGAACAGTAACCCCGGTTACTTCCTCCGGTCAACATCTGGGCATGAGGGCAAATAAGAAACTGTCCCTTGTAATGAGTATTCTGAAACAGCTTTTTTTTTTTTTACCAAGATGTTCATCGGAAACACTTGTGAACATGCTCATCATCACCAAACCCTGCTGAAAAAAACAATATATGACAGACTAATGAAGGCACTGCAAAAGCCATGTGATCTAAACAGGACTTGAGTGAGATATCGGGCTGTTCTAGACGAAATTGAGTCATTAAGTCACATAACTTTTGTGTTGGGTGGTTCAATGAACAAATCTCTGCACATATAATCCAATTGCCTAATGGCAAATAAAATACTTTATACTGGAGCCTTGGCTGTATGTATACAGACAAATCCCAAAATGCTGCTCCCTTCTCTGTTCTGGGGTCTGACAGCTCAAAACAGTCTGACAGTTTTTGGAAATCACTGACTCCAGCAAAATAAAATTAAAAAGTCAACACTGTTATAGTCACACGTAAACAATGTGAAATACTTTCTCTACATTAAACCCATTCACCAAGTGAAACAGGGGGCTGCCACCAATGAGGGGTGCCCAGGAAGCAGTGTG
>JBBPDB010125808.1:0-17113 GCA_037974465.1 Brachypetersius altus
CATTTTTTGGCCAAGTATGTGAGCAAAAACATACAAGGAATTTGATTCTGGTTGATGGTGTTTCTCAAGCACAACAGTATAAAACAACAATATGTAAAGACAAAATTAACACTGTCCTGAGCAACATGATATACAATAATTATTCTTATGAAGGTAAAGACTGTTAACAAATGTATATAAGTATTATTCGGACATATGTGTTATAATATTTATAAATATAAATATATGTATCAATATATGTATGTATACACACTATATTGCCAAATACACGCTATATTGTCACCTGCATCTGCACCTTTACTCGCATATGAGCTTAACTAACATCCCATTCTTAACCTATAGGGTGTAATATGACGCTAGTCCACCCTTTGCAGCTATAACAGCTTCAACACTTCTAGGTAAGCTCTCCACAAGGTTTAGGAGTGTGTTTATGGGATTTTTTGATAATTCTTTCAGAAGCACATTTGTGAGGTCAGGCACTGGTGTTGGATGAGAAGGCCTGGCTCACTGCCTCCTCTCTAATTCATCCCAAAGGTGTTCTATCGGGTTGAGGTCAGGACTCTGTACAGGCTAGTCAAGTTCTTCCACACCAAACTCGCTCATCCATCTCTTTACAGACCCTGCTTTATGCACTTGTGCACAGTCTTGTTGAAACAGGAAGGGACCCAAACTCCCCAAAATGGTTTCCACGAAGTTGGGAGCATGAAATTGTCCAAAATCTCTTGGTCTACTGAAGCATTCAGAGTTCTTTCACTGGAACTAAGAGGCCAGGCCCAGGTCCTGAAGTACAACCCTACACCATAAACCCCCCTCCACCATACTTCACACTCCATCAGCTGGATGCCAAATGGAGAAGCGTGATTCATAACTCCAGAGAACGAGCCTTCACTGCTCTAGAGTCCAGTGGTGGCCTGATTTACATCACTGCATATGACACTTTGCATTGCACTTGGTGGTGTATGACTTGGATGCAGCTGCTCGGCCACGGAAACCCATTCCATGAAGCTCTCTGCGCTGTTCTTAAGCTAGTCTGAAGGTAACATGAAGTTTGGAGGTCTATAGCGATTGACTCAGCAGAAAATTGACGACCTCTGCGCACTGTGTGCCTCAGCATCCGCTGACTACGCTCCGTCAGTTTACTCGGCACCACTTCGTGACTGAGTTGCTGTCGTTCCCAGTCGCTTCCACTTTAATATAATGCCACTGACAGTTGACTGTGGAATATTTAGTAGCGAGGAAATTTCACAAGCACAGCACTTTTTAAGTAACTCTCTATTTTTATGTGAATCTCACTCTCTGGAAATGCTTTAAAATCAATGATGATGACAACAGCAAAGCAGACTGTAAGCTGTGTTCGGTCATCTTATCAAGTGGAGGAACGAGTTAGAATTATTTCAGGTGAATCCCTTTTTAAGTGAATCTCTCTCTCACTCCAAGTGAAGATTTTTTCTTTTAAAGTGAATCTCCTTCACACACACACACACACACACACACACACACACAATCTCTATGTGAATTTCTCTTTAACTCCCTCTCACACAGTCTCTCACGCTCTCACTCGCTTTAAGTGATTCTCTCTCCTTTTTCTCTCTCTCACAGAGTTTTTTTCTCTTATTAAGTGAATCCTCTCTCTCTGGGCGGAAGTGACGAAGAGTGGAGCCGATGGCGGCCCTCAGTTCTCACTGGGTTTGGTGTCTCTGAGGCTGTCTTTCTCTTTTGCTCCGCTGCAGCACTCGGAGCCCATGTGGTTTTTATGAGTTCTGGTTCCGTCCGATTCTCAGAGCTGTGCTGCGCGGACAGGTCGACAGGACGGAGGAACGAACTGAGATAAGATAACCGGCTAACGGAAAACAGCTCATTAGCCTAGCTCAGCCGGCTCTCCCAGCGTTTAACTTAGCTTAGCCTAGCTGCCGTGTCCTCTGTCCACCAGGCAGAATTTTATCGCCGAAACAAAAAAAAACAACAAATTGTTGGTTTTAAACACGTTTTTAATAGACGTCTACGGGTCGGGAGCGAATCGCCAGGCCGAGCCCCGGGCAGCTCTCTGTCAGCCCAGCGCGGGGGAAGCCGCTGCTCTCCCGGGCTGAGCCCAGCCGAGCCGAGTCTCCGACGGGGCAGGAATAGAGCGGAGCGGCTCCGGAGCTCTTTAACCGGGCCCGGAGCAGGCCGTCTGCAGCCACCATGCTGAAGACCCGCCAGTGTCTGCTTGGGATTCGCACTTTCCTCGGGGTGGCGAGCAGGATCTGGGGCTTCATCCTCTACATCCTCAGGAAACACCTCCGAACGGTGAGAACAGGACCCCCCTGTACATACTTCCCACACACGCAGACACAAACACACACAGGGAGACAGCACCGAGCTCCGCTCGAATCAAAGAACAAGTACTGGAATGTATTTTCGCTCTGGAAAGTATTCCGGTATGGAAATAATGGAACATAACGTCACTAATAAGTTACAGCCCTTACTTTTTGTACAAAGTACACCTATAGTAATTCATTGGAAGTTTTACTTTTGGTATTGATACTGAAGTACATCTGTAATATTTCACTCCAGCTTTACTTTTGGTAGTTCTGCTAAAGTACATAAAGAAGTAAAGGTACTTCTGGTAATAATTAAGCACTGTTGGTTTACTTTTTGCTCTGTTTTGTTAGTATTTGTTTATATAGTTATTTCTACAGGTTCCTGTAACAGTTCTGTTGCTGGGATTTCACAGAATTACTGTCGTTTAGTACTGGGTACGGTAGAGGGGTGTGAGGTATACTGCAATATTTGACAGGATATGTCAACGCTAACATTTATTTGGGTTTATGTGGTAAAGATTTATGATCTTAATTAAACAGGATCATTCTATTACTGTACACAGGTCAAATGGATATTTTTGTGATCATTGAAGGCACGCTATAGCGGCATTTTTCTCAGATTTCAGCAGATATCGACTCCAAAGAGATGTTGTATGCAACGTTCTTTGACATCTTCAGAGAGTGCAGCTGGCCAGACGCAGGTGCTGAATGCCTGTGTGAGCGCCTTCATTTGCTCCAATGAGTAGAAAAATGGTCTGCGCTCAGTCTGCGCTCAGTCTGCGCTCAGTCTGCGCTCAGTCTGCGCTCAGTCTGCGCTCAGTCTGCGCTCACCTGACACCATGAATGCCCCGAAAAACGCCTGCTTCAAGACATCCGTATGGATGAGGCCTAAATAAATATATTTAATTACGCCTCTGTTCTGTATGGAAATTCAGGGCATGTTGTTGTTTGTTTTTGTTATTGTTTTAAAACTGTGTTTATAACACTGATGTAGTGAAGACTGTTCTTTACTGAGGCAAGAATGTTTGTAAGAACTTTTCCAAGCTGTTTGTGAGACAGGGGAGTCACATGGTTCACAGGACTGTCTTTAGGGCTTGTTCTGCTCCAGGTGTGTGTTTATAGTCCCCCGGACTCTGGACTCCCGCGGGTCCACCTGACCTGAGTACAAACAAACACCAATTCAGTTCTGCTCTGAAACCATGATGAGCAGTGGGAACCATCTTGCGTCCTTCCATTCTGTTACCAGTACCATACCTCCTTATTAATACCCATAACATACCTCCATTCTGATACCAATACCACACCTCCAAACTGACTCCAGAACCATACCTCCACACTGTTATCGATACCAGTACCATACCTCAGTATCGATACTGATACAAGTACCATACTTCCATACCCATAGCAGTACTAGTTTGATTAAAGCATCATTCACCATCCACCCACATTTGTACTTAGTGCTGCTAATGATGGGACCACACAGGAGTATATGGCAGGTGTGGACAGGGCCACTTTTGGCACGGGGGTGTTCCCCCAGCCACTCCAGGTGTGTTCCCTGCTCTGCTCCAGACGTGTCCCCCTACTTTGAAAGTTTTTGTGTTTATGTAATTGCTCCAGAGTGGAGGAGAAGTTTTTTTTTTTGGCAGAAACTCTGTAGTAAGTCTTTCTTACTCAATCTGTTCTGTTTTTGCTCTTTAACAGGAGACCCATTTCTTTCTCTCACGTTGTGTAAGCGCTGCTTTGGGGAATTGGTACGCTCGAACTAAACAGTTGCTGCCAGAATAAGGAGATATATATATATATATATATATATGTTTGCTTTGTGACATCACACACTAATTGATTTTGTAGTTTTTCCATTTGTGGACTGTATGGATGGGGAGATAAATAAATATTAATGGACTTTAATTATTTTTTATTACAGAAAAGTGATATCTTGAAAGTTGCACAACCGCAGTGCAGTGAAATCGCAATGCTGCTATTTTATTCATATTGTGCAGGTCTCCTGGAAGTTTGCATATTTCCCATGAGGTACTGGGGGAGGGGGAGGGTCAGTATGGGAAGAGCTGCTCTCTAGAGCCCTCTTGAAAACTTCTCTCTCTCCTCCAGCTTTGACATCCTCAGACAGCTGTAATGGATATATAAATAGCACTAGACGTGTGTGTTGGGGATCTGGGGCCGTATTACAGAAAACTCCTATCTTAAGCATAAAGTTAAGACAGGATGATTTAAGATAGGATTTTTTTTTCAACTTTGTATTACAGAAGCAAATCCTAACTGTATTTAGGAATTCTATCTTCTCTCGAGTTAGGAATCCTAAATAAGCGATTTAACATCGATGCACTTTGTCTGTTACCTAGCAACAAACGCAACATGTAATCTCGCGAAGTCACTGTTACCTGCTGCCACTGTGACTTTACGAGGCTCCAGTCCGTAACACTGTATCGCCAGAGTATCTTCGTTACTATCTTCAAAAAAATGGATATTAAACAACGTCCTGCTCTAAACTTTAAACCAGACCAACTGGCCAATATGAACAAATGTATTGGGACAGAGCTGTCATACACAAATATGTGGACAAAAGAATAGGGACACATACGCACTCTCTCTCTCACACACACACAGTCACACACTTCGCTTTGAAAATGACCTTATGAGAATAAACAAAAACGAAGCTCATTTGTTGATTGTACCACAAACAGGAGAGCCCCGTACCGATGGGTCATTTCTCCAAAGCTGGGCGGAGTTGATCGGCTAACGGCGTTATCACGTGGCCTGTAGTCTAAATAATCAGCCGGCAACAGTTAGGGCAGCGGAGGGGTTATCCTAAAGTTAGGACTATTTTCTTTGGACTTAGGAATATTTTCTTTGGACTTAGGAATGGTTGTTCCGTAATGGCTTTTTTCCTAAATAAGATCCTAAACTGCTGTTACCATGGTTACCACACAGTTAGGATAGGATTTTCAAGTTAGGAAGTTTCTGTAATACGGCCTCAGATCTGAAGTCTTTTCAGCTTTTGCTGCCTTTATTGGATACAGTAATGGAAGCAACACACAAACATATGGGGCTTGGCAGTTAGTGTGTGTTTGTGTGTGTGTTTGCCAGGTGAGGTACCTGGGCTGTATTCTACAGAAGAGTTGGAGCCATTGCTGTCATCTTTAAGAGATCAGGCTGCGCAGGATGGCTTCACTGGACCAGTCTTCAACTACTTCTCACATCGTTAGTGCACACACACGCACACACACACACGAAAAACCTCTGCAGGCAAATGTACACTGCTTCATTATCCCACTAAATATTTTACCTTGGTGTGTGTTTGTGTATTTGTGTGTATACAGGTGTCCAGCAGAACCTTCATGTGGTGCTGATAATGGACTGCACCAATGAACACTTTACTATTAACTGTGAGAGCAACCCGGCACTGTACAGGAAATGCTCCGTCCAGTGGATGGAGGGCTGGTCTGAGAGCAGCATGAAGAAGGTATACATAGGGAGAGTGATCAGAGCCCCCCTGCTGTTTGCATTAAAAATTTGTTTTAAAATTAGAATCTTGATTAGAAGAACATTGTAGATTCTGCACACAACTAAGTGAGATCAGAAGCATTGTGAAACTTCTGCACTGCAGCTACACTCCTGTGTTATCCATGTGCACATGTACACTAAGGTTACTGCACCTAAAGCTTAGAGTCTAATTTTCCTCTGTAAGCATCTACACAATAAACCCATGACATTTCATATTGCTTTCTGCTTTGCAGCCCGGGGGGGGGGAATGTTTGCTGTCCAGTGTTGGCCCACTGCCACAGTGTTAGCCTGGTCTTTATTAATGGCTGTAAATAAGCACCTAAACATGGCGTGTTTGTTTTGTAAGGTTGTGTATAGTGCCTCTGTAGAGTGTGTGTAGTAACTGTGTGTTGTGTGTTCTGTAGATCCCTGAGATGCTTTTGGCTGGAACAGGAGAGCAGGAGCAGAAACACTCAGAAAAAACAAAGAAGAGCAAATCCGGTATGATGTAAAATGATGTGTGTGTGTGTGTTTGTCTGTGCATGTGCAAGCATAGTGGATATATTGTCTGTACTACTCTCTGAATGCAGTCCCTAATGAGAGGTTAATGAGAAGTTGATCGCGGGTCATTGTTTGGTTAAAAATTGAGCTCTTTGAGTAGTTCATGTCTGTGAATGATCTCTGTCTGTACAATTGTTTAAAGTGATTCTGGAATCTAATTACAAATTCTGAATTTTATGTCTGAGTTCTGATGCAGGTTTTCTAGATTTTTGGATTCTGAAATCGTGTTCTGATGCTGAATTTTAAATTAGAATTTTGATTCTGTATTGTGAAATGTAACAAATTCTGAGCTTGAATCTGAACTGAAAGAGCTGAATGTGATTGTTTTCCAGCCTCAGTGCATTCGGACCTATTCCGTTTATTCCTGATGATCCACGAGTCCTGCCGTGAGTTTGGAGCCACGCCCAGTCAGTACCTGAGCTTCCTCCGGGTGTACCAGTCCATTTACGGCTCCAAGCAGAAAGAACTTACGCAGAGACAGCAGCACCTGCAGGTACACACACACACACACACACACATACCTCAGAGTGCAACACAGGAAAATAAAGTGTTCCAGATAAATCAGTAAGACAGTGAATTAGAATGAGATCATATATAAACACCAGAAGAGTATCAAAAATAGTCCAGGAGCAATCAGAAGTATCAGGAATATTTTGGGAACTAGGGTCAAACAAATGCTTAAATCATTTCCTCTCTTTTGTGTGTGTATGCAGGCAGGTGTGGCTAAGCTGAACGAAGCAAAATCTTTGGTTGATGAGCTGAAGCGGCGGGCGGCCGAACAGAGCGTCCTGCTGAAGACCAAACAGGCCGAGGCAGATGCTGCCCTGCAGGAGATTACCATGTCCATGCAGGTGTGTGTAGAGTGAAACTGGTGTTGGTACTGAAGGTTTTGGCAAAGACTGAACATCACTGTTCAGTTTAAGACATTAAAGCAAATAACTGTTGGAAAAGTTAGCTATAAGTCTGATGATTTATACCTAGAGTTATACCTAGAGTTAGCACCATTTGTGGGTTATAAGCTTCCATCACTCGTTAGCTGTATTAGCTTTGTAACTCTAGTGCTAAAACAAATCTCATACCGTTCTCTCTCTCTTCAGTTTGTTTTTAAGTTAATGGTCCACGTGACCTAAATTTGAAAAGAAAAGACGTAAATGAACATGAACAAGGGGTGTTCTGTCAGAGAGGGAATGTGGGTGATGCCATTCCTTTAGTCACAAAATTTGACCATAAGCAGTCACATGGAAACACCAGGTAAATACAGTTTGATCAGATCACTGAGACAGATGCTAATACCAGATATAAAGTGTGTGGAGCTGATGCTTCTGTTCTTGACAGCTGTAGTAACCACACAAACATCTCCTCAAATTGTAATCAGTGAGGTGTGTGTCTGTGTGTGTTGCAGAATGCAAGTGACCAAAAGACAGAAATGGAGAAACTGAAGGCAAAAATGGCTCAGGAGGTGGCCAAGATCGAGGAGCGAAAGGAGAAGATAGATGATGAACTGAAGGAAGTGCAGGTGAGCACTCAAAACAGAGGAGTTCCAATTTTCCAAAATCTCCCCATAAGTCAGTATGCAAGAGTGGTTCAAAGTGGGTTTACACTGATGGAGGAATTGTTGATGGAGTTCCTCTTTCTCTTTCAGGAACACACATCCAGTTGATTATAGCAGTTGATTCAGTAGTAGAGTAGACAGGACATCACATAAATGAGGATATTCACATTCAGAATGCAAACGTGTGCCCTGTACATTTTAATGTTTTCATTGCTCATCCGCTCCAGACTGTAAATGAGCTGATTTGGTTAATCGGGTGTGTTGGGAGCATGGAAAATCCTAAAATGTTCAGAACAGGGGGCAGTCTTATGTTTGCCTGTGTGTGTTTGTGTGTGTGTGTATGTATGTGTGTGTATGTGTTTAGCCCCTTGTTGATGAAGCGAAGCAAGCGGTTGGGAACATTAAGCCAGAGTCTCTGTCGGAGATCCGCTCTCTTCGTATGCCTCCTGACGTAATCAGAGACATCCTGGAGGGAGTGTTGAGGCTTATGGGAATATTTGACACTTCCTGGGTCAGCATGAAGAGGTGAGAGAAAGAATATATATATCCACACACACGCACACACAAACACAGTCATGTCCTGTCAGTAGCCACTAGAGGCTGCTTTTTTCTGTGCTTTTGTTTTGTTTGGTTTTGGAACTCTCATTTTGATATCCTGAGCACGCCAGGATTGGGTTTGTTGTTTGTGTTTCAGCAGGCCGTGTGACTTTTGTGTTTAGTATTTAAGGACCTCAGCGTCTGTCCGCCATCTTTATGGGTTGATGTTTCTCCTGTCTCCTTTTGTTTAAAGTTTCAGCTTGAGTCCTGTTTCTGGCCCTCGTGCTAGTTTTGTTTTTGTTTATAAATAAAAGGTATTTGAAAATGGATGTCTGCGAAAGCACCTGCCTTCATGTGGGAGTCATGGGGAATATATGTATATTTAGGATGCCACCTGTACAACAAGTGCAGTCGTGAAATTTCCTCGCTACTTAATATACCACAGTCAACTGTCAGTGGCATTATAACAAAGTGGAAGTGATTGGGAACTACAGCAACACGTAGGCCACGTAATGGAGCGTGGTCAGTGGATGCGGAGATGCTTAGTGCGCAGATTCAATCACTACAGACCTCCAAACTTCATGTGGCCTTCAGATTAGCTCAGGAATACATATAAATTAAATGTATTATGATTAGAGGTGGCCATAGATAAAATTTCTTTATGCTGTTAATCTCATTGTAATCTTGGCGTTAACGGGGTTAATGGCGTGAACCGCGCGAGATTCTTCCGCACGAGTTAAGAATCTCGCGCGATAAAATGAATAATGCCGTTAACGGCCCAGCATGATTATGATTATTATTATTATTATTATTATTGTTATTATTATTATTAATCTAGTCAAGTTTCAGTCAACTAAAAGTCTGAGCATATTAGTGTTATTTTGGTCAGAATTATCCACAAATTTCACAATTCAAACAAGGTTATTATTATATTATTGTTACCATAATTTTCGTTGAGAAAGCAACAATAGCTGAGGGTCCATGTCCGTGCTTTGTTTTTCCCTAGTTGAGTTACAGGGCTTTTCAAATAAAAACTGGGTCCTCCAAGTAGCCGGGGGAGGGGCTGCCCGCTGCACTGCAGCCCGCTGCATTGCCCATTTTCCAAAACTGGCATTTAAGTATCATGCCAGTGCCAATTGATTTTTCTGACAACCCTAATATATGTGTATGTGTGTATATACAGTTATATATCCAAGAGCACCCGCGTATAATGAAAAACCGTGTTATTGTGTTTTGGTAAAAAATGCCTATTTTTATAGTGTAAACCCTAAATATGCTGGGCTCCAGGGGGCGTGGAGGGGCTGTGTGTGCCTTGCGCTGTGAAGACTGAAAACTGGTGCGCATTTTGCATACCACTAACGTCGATTCAGCTTTGTGTACCATTTATGTCAATCCCTGTATGTAAGTATATATATATACAGTATAAAGGGAGAGAGAACGGGAGAGGGAGGAAGAGAGAGAACGAGAGAGGGAGGGAGAGATAGTTGGATGAAATGAGTTTTTCGATAGTAATAAAAATGGTTGGAAAGATGAATATAACTGTAATGATGTAGTTTTCTGCTAAAGGCGTGTAATGTGCATTTTAATTAGACTGTAATGAGAATGTAATTGTGCTCTGGTTTAAATGGCTCTGATTAAATGAAACATCTTCAGAGCAGCGTTAGGGGACACACATATATTTGTAACAGACTATGATTTGATTTCATTCATTTTATGACTGAAATTTGTCATGACTGTCTATGTCTGTGTTTGTGTCGCAGTTTTTTGGCTAAAAGGGGTGTGAGGGAGGATATTGCCACATTTGATGTCCGAAACATCACCCATGAAATACGGCAGAGTGTGGAGGAACTGCTGCACAGGAATAAGGCCTCTTTTGATCCAAAGGTAAATTCACATAAGCTTCCATTGACTTGTTTGGGGTGAGGGAGAATGTGAAATAATGAACTGAAGTATGTGTGTATGTTTGTGCTTCAGAATGCGAAGCGCGCGAGTGCGGCTGCTGCTCCGTTAGCTGCGTGGGTGAAGGCGAATGTCCAGTATTCTCATGTTCTGGAGAAAATACAGCCACTGGAGGCCGAACAGGCTGGACTGATGGAGTCAGCACACACTCACACATGCTCACACTTACACACTCACACATGCTCAAACTTACACACGTACACAGTCACACACATGCACACACACATATTCTCTTTAGTCATTATTTACAGGTTTATTTGAAGCAGTTATTGTAATTCTCTCTAACTCTTCTCTCTGTCTTTCTCCAGAAACCTGCGCAAGACGGAGAGTCGTAAGAATAAACTGGAAGCTCAGCTGAATTCTGTTGGGGAAAAAGTTATGGAGCTGAAAGAAAAGTATTTCATTTATTTTAAAGATAATTATCTAGCCACAAAACTATTAATATTTTTATTTTAAAGAACATTCAATTAGACAATTACTAGACAATTAATGTTTTTAGCATTAGTTATAAAATTATAAAAAGACATCATAGAGAGTGTGTGTGTCCCAGGTTTCAGTGCCGTACGACTGAAGCTGCTAAGTTGGAGGCTGATGTGAGCAGAGCTCAGGAGACAATCAGTGCTGCAGAGAAACTCATACACCAACTAGATGGAGAACACACCCGCTGGAGTACACAGGTCACCACCACCTGATTTGTGTATCTGTGCATGTGTGTGCATGCGTGCATGTGTGTGGGCATAATTCCTATTTTTCCCCAGTTTTGTCATGTTCCATTGCTGGGGATTGAACTTGTGAACTCCCAATGATAGAGTCAACAGTTGCACCACTTAGCTGTGCCACTTATTTAAAAAAAAAACACACAGAATACATAATAATAAGGAAACTGTTTTGACATTGGTTAGTTCTGACATTCTAAAAAAATGTGCTTAATTTATACTGAATAATCGTTTCAGGGCTTGTAATGCACTTGCGAAAACAAGTCAAAGTGTACCCTAACATGACTGGCAATAAATATGTGCAATTGTGTTCTTCAATTTTTAATATATGCATGTGCGTATGTGTGTGTGTGTATGTGTGTGTGTGTGTGTGTAGGTGGATGAAATCAGTGAGGAGTTGGGCAGTCTTCCCAAGCGAGTACAGCTGGCAGCAGCTTTCATCACTTACCTGTCTGCTGCACCTGAGGACCAGCGCAGAGCCAAATTACACACCTGGATGGATAACTGTGGACTACAGAGTACTACTATTACTACTACACACACACACATGTTTTTCTTCAGTAAAAGTTATATGTTATAATAATATGCCTCATATGTATTACATATATTTAAGTTTTAATAAGTAATATTAGTTTGTCTTTTTGTGATTGGCAGAATTTGACTTGCGTCACTTTTTGTGTTCTGAGAGTGAGCAGTTGATTTGGAAGAGTGAAGGGTTACCTTCCGATGACTTGTCAATGGAGAATGCTCTTGTTATTCTACAGGTACACAAGACACACACATGTACGACCGCGCACACACACACACACACACACACACACACACACACACACACACAACCCAAAGAACCAAACCATAGCAGTAAATATAGTTTCTCTACTGAGCTGCAGACTTCAATAATAAGCATTTTAAGGACACTGTTGGGGTGCAATAATATGGGTGTGGCTACACTCTCTAACTCACTCACTCTCACACTCAACTGTTCACACTCCCACTCACTTACTCAATCTTACCCACCCCCTCACTCCCTTACACTCACTTCCTCACTCACTCACTTACTCTGTCCCCACTTCCCCACTTCTGCACTCACTCACTCATTCACCCTCATTCACACTTTCAAACTGAAATGCTAATTCTCTTTATTTGTATCTGCATTTTGAATGATGTGTGTGTATGTGAGTTTTGCTATTAACACCATTGTCAAGCGTGTCTACTTTTTTGATGCCTAATCACTTCATTAAATCTTTTACAAGTCATTTATAATGTATCTATGTTCACTGTGCTGTGTGTGTGTGTGCGTGTGTGCGTGCGTGCGTCCATCTGTCCGTGTGTGCATGTGTGTATGTGTGTCTTTGTCTGTTCTCACTCTCATGCTGCTTTCAGATCACTGCATTAAAGACTCGGGTAAGAACACACATTCTCCATGTCATACACTATAACATGTTCACTGGTGTGCTGAAGCACTGAGTGGTGTTTTACCAAGACTTTGTACTTTTTTTTTTTCTTTCAAGTTTCAATGACTTTGTTGTGGTGAGCACTTTGACAGTGACAAACAGCAGATTGTGGGAAGCAGTCGCCTCAGACAAAAGATATAACCAAAACAGAGGCTTACTCGGTGGATGTTATTCCTTTCATGCCCACTGTATCATTGCAGCTGACAGCTGCAACACAGTGCTGGCATGTTTTCAGCAAAGCGGGGTTAACGGTTCAGAGACCAGCAAGCATTCGCTGTGTTACTGCAACATACAGAGTTTCCTACAAGCTGCTTTGACTGAGCAAGGATTGGCAGAGGCCCAATGTGCTAACTTGGGTGCTAACAAAACATTAAGAGGGTGCACTGAAAATGTAATCATCGCTACATTGGTTGTGGACATGTCTGTTGTAAGCCACAGTACTTGAGAGTGGGCTGTCTTCTATATTTGTGAGCCTTTACATCACTGTATGCGCTAGCATGTGCGTATGACCTTTTCACATTATGCAAATTTAATTAAATTGAGAGATCAGTGATGAATGAAAAGGGTACAAAATTCTGAGAACCGATGAGGCTCTGCTACATAATACTTCATTAAATCACAAACAAAAAATATAACATATTAAGCTATAGTTGAAGAATGTGGTTGGTCAGTTGAGATGTATTTGGAGTCCAGTTTTAACTTCTTTATTTTATAACTGAAGAAACTTTAGAAATTAGGCTAATGTCGCTAATACTAGAAGTCAGTAGTCACTCAGATCGTGCAAGCACATTCCCAAAACTTCTCTGGAACCGCATCCAGCAGTTAATTACGTTGGAGAAGACATGTCTTGGTTTAGGACACCGTATGACTTACCCTATACCCAGAAATTGCTTTTCTTCCAGCTGTTCATTTTGAGAAGAAAAGCACTTTCACACTCACAGATTGTACTTGTTGTATTTTTCTTTCATTCTGGGTGTGTGTAGAGTGTGGCGTGTCCATTCCTGATAGACCCTTCCTCCCGTGCCACAGAGTGGTTACGCACTCATTTGAGGGAGCATCGGCTGGAAGTCATCAACCAGCAGGTACATACACACACACACATACCATAGAACTGGAGCATGACAGTGAAGATCCTGCAGGTGTTATGGCACAGGTCTGGTTTGATTTTCTGTTGCGAGATGAAGATTTGGTTTGTACATTTTTCTGTGTTAAAATGTTCTCTGTTCTACTGAGGTCTAACTCTGTTTTACACAGATCAGATAAATAAAGGTTCTACAGAACTCTCCCTCTCATATACACAGATCAGATAAATAAAGGTTCTACAGAACTCTCCCTCTCATATACACAGATCAGATAAATAAAGGTCCAATCCTTTACGCTTTAGAAACTTAAATAAGACCAGTCTTTTCGCATTTGGCCATATTACATACCCCACCCCTCCCTACATGTTGTATTCTGAAAGGCTTCTCCTAGGTGCCTGCTGATGACTGAACTGGAAATTTAACCTTCATTTTCTGTTTTAAGAAGAATTAATAGGTCTTAAATTAAACACACTCATTTATATACAACCACAAATACACCAATAAATGAATCACGTAGCAGTTTTAAGCACTTGCTGCTGTAAGTAGGTCCACTAAGTCACAGCCACAATCTCTCTCTCTTGTTGTTTTCTCTCTCAGGACTCTAATTTTATCACAGTTTTGGAGTTAGCAGTGCGTTTTGGTAAAACATTGATTATTCAGGAAGTTGATGGAGTTGAGCCAGTTCTTTACCCTCTACTACGCAGAGATCTGATTGCCCAGGGTGGGTACCTCTCTCCATTCATTCATCCACTTGTCTGTCCATTCATTCATCTACCTCATCCAGCTATCCATCTATCCAGACTTCCATTTTTCCATCTTTCACCCACAATTCCATTAATTCACCCACAAATCCATTGGTTTGCTCATACATTTATCAATTTATTCATTCTTCTGTCCAGCCATTTATCCATTTGTGCATGTTCCTAATTCTATCAATCCATCCATCCATCCATCCACCCATTCATCCATCCATCATAAGTCTGTGAGTGTGTGTTAAGGAGGTATGTTTTTCAGGTCCTCGATATGTGGTGCAGATTGGAGATAAAGTTGTCGATTACAATGAGGATTTCCGTCTGTTCCTGGCAACCCGTAACCCCAGCCCATTTATCCCCCCTGACACTGCATCTGTCATAACTGAAGTAAACTTCACGACCACAAGAGCAGGACTGCGGGGACAGGTAACACACACACACACACACACACACGGACACACATACAAGTCTGGCTGTACTTATAAATTGTTAGGCTGGAGGGTCTATGGTCTGTGAGAGTGTGTGTGCTCTCTCTTCTACTAATTCCGAAGTGTTAAAAATAGTGGGGATTTGTTTGTCTTTATCTGTGTCTGTGTGTGAACTTGTGCATGTGTGTGCGCAGCTACTGGCACTGACCATCCAGCATGAGAAGCCAGAGCTAGAGAGTGAGAAAACTAAACTCCTGCAGCAGGAAGAGGAGAAGAAGATTCAGCTCGCTCTGCTGGAAGAGTCACTGTTAGAGGTACAGAACTGCAACTCCCAACATGTTATCTGCTGATTCCGAACAACATGTCACTCCCTCAAATGAAAGTGATCAATAACATGATTTTAGTAATCTCAGCTTCTGTAAGTCAAGCCAAGTTGGCTCATTACCATTTCAGTCTCATACACAGTCCACAGTGAAATGAAATGTGTTCCTCCAGGTCCATGGTGTGACTCAAATAACAAAATCAGAACATCACAAGACTGTGTAGGCAGGACAAGAATACAACAATACAAAAAAAGCAACAATACAATATTACAGGATAATGCAGTTTACACAGTGCAGTTGATGATTTTAACAGTTGTGCTGTAAGTGTGCAAAAATGCAAATATTGTGATAGATGCAAAAAAAAAAAAAAACTTAATTGTGCAAACAATTTCCTGAGGGACTTCAGTCAAAAAGTTCAGGATCCAGCTTCTCCTCCTGCATTTTCAGTTTTTCTATCAGATGTTGAGGAATTAATGGTGTTAAATTCTGAGGTTTCTGATCAGTTTTATGCTGCTATAGACTGAGCTTACATTAGCTGTTGCAGATTTATATGTGTGTGTGTGTGTGCGCGCGCAGACGCTGGCTACAGCCCAAGGAAATATTCTGGATAATAAAGAGCTGATAGAGTCTCTGAACCAGACGAAGGCCAGTAGCGCTCTGATCCACGAGTCTCTCTCAGAATCACACAGACTGCAGATGGCCCTTGACCAGGTACTACTCTTTTCGTGTGTGTGTGCCTGAATGCGGACTGATATGTGTTAAGCTTTTCATTGCAGTGCCATGATTTTGATTAGATTGCTTTTACACTGCAGTCTGACAGGTGACCTCTTGGAGGCAGCATTGTTACATCAGTTTAATCTCTCTCTCTCCCTCCCTCCCTCTCTCCCTCTCTCTCTCCCTCTCTCCCGCTCTCTCTCACTTTCTCTCTATCTCTCTCTCTCTGTAGGAGCGGGATGCGTATCTTCCTTTAGCAGAGAGGGCCAGTATGATGTATTTTGTAATAACTGATCTTTCCCGCATCAATAACATGTACCGCTTCAGTCTTGCCTCCTTCTTGCGCATCTTCCACCGTGCACTGCAGACCAAACAGGTGAAAGAACACTCACACACACACATAAAACACACACGCCGCTTGAGTTTCTGATCTGTATGGACATGTTACAAATCATACCTTTCAGAGCTCCTTTGTCATGGCAGCACATCTAATGACACCAAACCTTATTTTATCTGAAAATATGCTTGGTGTGAATAGGCCTGAAGAACTCTGATTTTCTGGTTGGTAGGCATACCTACCCTGTAGCTGTGTTCACTGGCCATTTTATTAACAACAGCTGCCTTTTATATACCTTAAAGACTGTAGTCTGTCTGTTTCTGCACAGTTCACCAACACAGTGGGACCACCATAAACCCCAATTGTTTGGATGGAGGGCCGATAAAACAATTTTGAATTTGTACACTCAGTTCCAGTTTTTCAAGGCCTTGTTACCTCAGAGTATAATTTTTCCATCGTGTATTGACGAACATATGCATATTAATGCTGCTGAAACTGGTGCACTGTTATGTGACTCGAAATCCTGAGCTTGAGTTTTCAGGCTGTATGGATGTGTTACAAATCAGCCCATTCAAGGCTCCTTTGTCATGGCTGCAGCACATCTTACGACACCAAACCTTATTTCAGTCAAAAATATGCTCGGTGTGAACAGGCCTGAAAAATCTGATGTCCGTCTCAGTTATATGAATGAAATGGAGTTTTGTCATAAGAGGCCACTGGCAGTTCTGCACAATGAGTCTTGCACTAAAATTGCACTAAAAAGGGCTCTTACCCTTACATTATTTACTTCATTAATTTATGGACCAGATTTATGTGTGTTTGTGTGTTTGTGTGTGTGTGTGTGTGTGTGTGTGTGTGTGTGTGTGTGTGTGTGTGTGTGTTTGTGTGTGTGTGTGT
>JBBPDB010125836.1:0-17106 GCA_037974465.1 Brachypetersius altus
CCTTGGTTTCCCCTTCCCGTCATACAGTCCAGTTCTTTGTTTTGATTCCTGGCCAGAGCCCGGTGCACGAGTCCTGCTTTTTGTTTTTCTTTGTCTGGTGAGAAACCGTATCTATTTCGAGTCCAGTGGGACTTGGACTCTGTTCTATTTTGGCGAGAAACCTTATCTAAGTGCTTGGGACAATAAAGACTATCTGGCCTGTTGAATACTGCGTCCTTCCCTTCTTCCCCACACTGCCGACATGACAGATGCAGATGCTTCCTGTTGAAATTTTAGAATCCCTTCACTTGTGGTGTATGGAATAATAAGAAACTATTTTGCTATTTTGTAGATTCAATCAGGGCAACATTCAACAAGGAACTGCAGTAGTAAAAGCAACAGAAGAAGATTTCTTAGCACAGTATCTACACTGAGGGTTGCAAAAAGCAATTATATACTATGAGAGGAAATTTATTTTCAGACACTTTTGTTTTTGTTTATTATACCTCTTATTTATTCATGTCAAATGAATATATAACGTTTATTTTTTACTGTGAACCGATATATGAAAAGAAAATGAATCATCAAAAGAAAAATGCAAAAATATGTTCTTTTGCAAAGTGCCCCTGGTTGGGAAGACCTCTTGCAACAATTTGTAGTCATGATGAAGGTGAAGCTTCCTAGTTCTTCAAGGCAGCCTTATTAAAAACTACTTGAATGGATAAAAGTAACAGAGATATAGGAAAGACCCTAAGCATTCCTATGCATACAGTTGGTTTAGTAATGTGGTAAAGTTAAACTTAAACTTAGTAATGCTGGATTTAACAACACACTCAGAGTAATGATAAGGAAGATGAGAGAAAGCAGCTACTCAAGATGCATATTATTTTAGTTTTAAGTATTTTAAAGAAGTTTACCCAAAAACTCACTGATCTGCTTGAACCAATTGATTGTATACATGTAATTTGGACTTAATCTGATATGTTGCTTAAACTATTAATGTTTAAGTTAACTTGATGTATGTTACAGTTACAAGTGAATTCTCAATACACTGTTCATTATAGTTTCACAAAATTTAACAATTTTAAAAGCATACCTACTTGCCAAAACAAACCAAAAAAAACCCCACAAATTGTTCTCTATCTGACAATGACAGAAGAGGTACCTGTTGAGCAATTTGTGAATGTCTTAACTAGATACAAAACAGAATAAAAAGACCTTAACCTGAACTTCATTTGGACTGGCATAACTACTTAATGAAAATGTGCTATTTTGATGCATGCTGTTTTTTAATGTCTTTATTACATACATTTCAAGCAGTAGATCTTGGTTAATGTTCTTTATTAATTGAACTGGTTTCAATGTGTTGCTCTTGTTTTTCTTTAAAGATCTGTTTTCTGCTCCTTTGGGACCTTTCAGTGTGATCTCAGCCCCCAAATCTGTTGTTACAGTCTCATTCGCATTGTATATAGTTAAAAGAAAGAGGAGCCAGTAGTGGCCTGGACACGCTCCTGTTCTTGATGCACTAAATCTCTTGTGCCTGAGAACATGACCTGAAAAAAGAAGACATGAAGAAACTAAACAAAACAAAACAAAACAAAACCCTATTTGGACTGGCTTAAAGAAAGAGGAGCCAATCGTGGCCTGCACACTCTTGTTCGCAGGCTGGTGGAACAAGCAAAATAAAGGATCCCATTTGCTCTGCACAAGATGATTCACTGATTACTGGTGACTTACTGAAGCATCTTAGTTTTCAGGGCTTGTGCTTTTGCAGAAAGTCTCTGACCATCCAAGTTTAAGAACACTTTCTGTATAACCTCAAATGTAGTTTTTAGTTTACAGGGTATGATGGTTCAGTAGATAAATTAGTCCAAATAACATAGCCACTGCAATAGCTACACTCCTCAAAGAGCTGATAGTTTTAACCCCTTCATGGATAACCCAGATGTCCTCAGTTCATCCTCTGGTTCCTGTCTTCCTGATGAATGATGTAGATCCCCTTTACTGTCTGCTCCATTTCGTTTTTGGTAGTCAGCCCATCACAGACCAATGCAAGACAAATAAAATCTCTATATTTCTATATTTCTATATTTCTCATATTAAGGGTGATTTTGCTGACTACTAATTAAGGTCACAAAGTTAGGACAGAGTGACATGATTAAATCAAGGTTGTTATGTGAAGTGGTCATGGGGCAGATCTTGGTCCATCAGGAGAAGATAAAATGACAGTGTCGTCTGTTTCATGTGAGGATACAGACACAGAATCTTCTGACCTGTGAGGTATGGAATAGGGAACTGACTTTGGGAAGAGTCCAAGCTTTCCTGGTCTTTTCTCCTGGTTCTGTCCGCTTGTCTTGCACATCAGTTTCTGATGTCAAATTGATAAACTCACTACCAAAACCATAATCTTTTTACTGCAAGCAAAAATGTCTATCAAGATCGAATGTTTCAGCAATGATTCTTGCAAGGTCTCCTGTGGAACCTGGTAACCAACTTCCCTGCATCATCCTCAGTTATAATTATCCTCAGTTTCAGTAGCCCAGCCATTTCCCTAATTATCACTCAAAAACAAAAAAATGCAATCACTGTGTCAAGGTCAAACAATCATTTTCATTTGATTTTTAAGGCATTTTCAGAAAACTTACTCTCAGTCATCAACCACACAGGTTTGGGTTGTCACATCCATCTCAAATTTGTTGCATATGAAAAGGCAAAAACAGCCCTTAAATTCAAACCACTTTAGCCCAAAACATTTATCTGCAATGTTACAATATTTGGCAGCATGACTCCCTTGGTACTTACCCTCCCTTCTTTAACTTGCATACACTGAAGGCCTAAGCCAAGAGAAGCTGCAGGCAGGCCAGCACAAACATAGAGACTACCTCATCATCAATAGCTATGTTTACATGGAAAGTTTGTCATCCTGATTAGAAGCATTTTGAAGGCAGTGTAGTGCTATAATTAGGTGCTTACAATTGTTCTAACCATTTCTTTTGCACAATTGGTATGCACTTGCCACTATATTTTGTCATTTCTAATTCTAGATTATTATAAATAACCCAATTAAAGCATCTGGCATCCAGATTTGACAACATAAGAAAGTTAACAGTCTTTAACTAATTTGCTTTGGTCAGTGGTTGCTAACCGGATTAAATAGCCTAGCAATTTATCCAGTCAGGTTGGTTTCAAATGTGCAGCCTACAAACACACAATACCAGCTCTGACCATCTTAAGCAGGTCCTCAGTATGTACAAAATAATCATTCTCTGAGGAAAGCTCAGAAAAATCACACAACTGACAACTGTAGGTCGCCAGTTTTGGTGATGTCTGTGAGGGTAATGAATGATAACGGTAAACATTTTTTCAGGCTATTCCATGCAAATACATGGATGGCTGGCATAAGTACACAAATAATGTGGATTACTACCATAATGACTATGGCATAATTTACAGTGTTGTAACAATTTGTACCTGTAGTGCTCTGCATTTTTTAATAAGCCACATACAAATACTTAAAAATCTAGAAAATGCACAACAATGGGTCATAAGCACAGTTTATCCACACACAATGTGTTTTAGGCTACTGCAATACCTTTGCACACTTTGTTGCCAAATGTGAGATTTGTGAAAGCAGTCTCCAAAAAAACAATCAGTCATAACCATGACCATAAGATCATTTTGGAATATAGCTTAACACATAAGGAGTGGACTAAATGCCAGGCATGGTAATGCTGTTTAGGCAACTATGGTAAAATCTGAGAGGTGGGGTTGGGGGTAGAGGCATTTAAGTCAGTTATGATGACAACTTTATTTCTTTTGCATGTGAGAATACAAATATGCCCCATGCTTTAAACCCTTTGTCCAAGTTAGCCAATTTCCCACCTCCACAATGGTCAAGCATGTATCTGGCAATGTTGTTATTGTGATAAAGTCCTTTGAAGTTCTGTTGCATAGCCCTCCTTGAACAAATCTTATCTATCAGTGAAGTGTTTCTTGGTCGAGTACATTTTTGTTGTGAAACACAAAATAATTTTGACTAAATAGTTTGACCCAA
This sequence comes from Brachypetersius altus, assembly GCA_037974465.1. NCBI lineage: Eukaryota > Metazoa > Chordata > Actinopteri > Characiformes > Alestidae > Brachypetersius > Brachypetersius altus. The sequence continues at coordinate 4,034 of JBBPDB010125836.1, forward strand.
AGGATATTGGGATTTGATTTTAAAGGCAACGTTTTTTGCATTCCCACACATTGATCTGTATAAAAACAGAGCGAGCAAAATTAGTTAATTTATTCAAAGACAAAATATGAACAATAAATTAAAAAGTATTTGACAATTTTAAAAAATCTAATACTGTACTTTGCCTGCGAAGCTTATTGTGACAGAGGGGAGGTGAACAAATCATGGCTATTGGCTTTAAGAAGTTTAAAAACTTAACACAAATTATATTACAGTTATATTACAGTCACATACATTTAGAACGTATTACGTGTGTCATGCTTACTTGGGTAGGCTAATCGTATGGCTTGATTGAAACACACTTACTGTTTGCTTTGAGTGCTTGCTTTTAAAATAAACAACAGAGATGGAATATTAAATACTTCAAATATCAGTCAAATACTCACTTGGGTCTAACCTCTGGCAGTTTTGAACAAAACTACGTTCGACTTAGCATCAAACACATATTCCACTCACGGATGGTAAAAGATGACCTGTTAGTTTCCAATTTAGCATTCTCTGTAAGGAGGCCGTATTAAGCCAGCATGCGTTTTAATTGAGTCAAATCATTTGATAATTGTTTATTCAATAGAAATTTGTTAAACTCCTCCAATGTTTCTAAATGTTGGATGTAATTAATGTAATCAATATAACTATCTACACCTTTCTAATTAATCTATTTCGTTTTAATTTTTTGAGTGCATCCCTGCAGACAGTTTTTGATGTGCTGCCCTGCTGCGTCAATCACCGTGACGACTACTTCGACTACTGGGGGAAAGGAACCAAGGTCACCGTCAGCTCTGGTAAGTGGGTCCAGCTGATCCTCTTTCTGTGTTTGAGCGCTTTATGGGGCGCATTAATCACGTTCGTTCTGAAAATCTCAAACCTGAAACGCGTGAAAGGTAAGGAAAATAGAATCTGAACAGCAAGCAGAAAGTAAGCAGGAAAAACGACTTAGGTCGTACGGATAAGTTGTTTTTGTACAGCGAACTGGTCCGCTTATTCACGGTGACGGCTACTTCGACTACTGGGGGAAAGGAACCTCGGTGACCGTGAGCTCAGGTACGAACACACTAATCAGAAACGGGCGTTACTCGTAAAACACATATCTTTTTTTTCACAAAACGAATATCGCTACATGCTCGGTGTTTTTGTGCGGGCGGTCATGAGTTAAGTCTTACTGTGACAATGCTTTCGACTACTGGGGGAAAGGAACCTCGGTGACCGTTAGTTCAGGTAAGAACAACCATAACCGTGAAACATAACAGTACGAGTTTTAGTCATTGTCAGTATTTATACAAGCCCGTGAGTTCGGGTAAGAACAGCCGTAACTGCAAAAGAAAAGACCACGAGTTTTAGGCGCAAAACTACAATTCACACATTAGACAGTGCGCGACCCTGTGACAGTATATTATATTGTACGACTAGTGCCGAATACTTTTACACCGTGACTACGCTTTTGACTACTGGGGGAAAGGAACCTCGGTGACCGTGAGCTCAGGTAAGAACAAAACCGATCGAAATTATGCTTAGTACTAGTAATTCAGCCTCGAAATTATTACATATAAAACAGAAAACCTTTTCGTATTGCTTGATAGCCATTGCTTTGAAAATGCAGACAACAATGTGGCATTCCGAAATAAGTCTTAAAGTAGCTTATATTGTTCTAAAAGTAGCTTATAGTCTTGTCTTAAATTTGAAATAAAAACTGAATTGAAATCGCAAGATTAAATACGACTCTGGCCCATACTTTGGAGAACGAGAGACTCTGTGATAGTATATTATATTGTACGGGCAGTGCTGAATGATTTTACACCGTGACGGTGCTTTTGACTACTGGGGGAAAGGAACCTCGGTGACCGTGAGCTCAGGTAAGAACAAAACCGATTAAAAATTTACTAAATGTTTTTACTTATTTCTCAGCATCGAAATTATTATACAGAAACCAGAAAACACATTCTTATAGATCGGTAGTCATCGTTTTAAAAATGCAGACGAAACGTGGCCTTTAGAAGTCTTATCGTGGCCAATAGTGGCCTATAAGAAGTTTTATAGTAGTTTTAAATTATTTTATAGTGGTATTGAAGTGACTTATAGTGGTATTAAATTAGTTTATAGTAGTTCCATAATTTCCAAAGAATAACATCGTCTAGATTTTCTAGATTTTCTAGACCCGTTCAGAAAATTGTTAAGAATTATGTAATTTGTTTGTTTGTTTAGTCATTCGCGCGATGTGGCCTATTAAATGTGTTTGAATTTCATTTCGCGAGTTCCTAACAATTCATATTTATAGTCAAAATAATTTATTTTGTCATTTGTATGTTTTTTTATCTTACATAGAACGATAATCATATTATATCATATTATATTAGCCTATATTTTACATTACTGTACTGAGTCTTTAATATCTTTTCGTGAGTTCCTAAATCTTCTATACAGATGATCAGACCTACAGATCTTCAGACGCTTTAAAGATCTTAAAACATTACGTCGTAAATATGTGTCACTGATCAGCTTAGATAAAAGGTACATTAAATAGTCTTGTTAGTTTTTTTGTTTATTCTTCCTCGCGACTGAGCCTATATTATTTTAAATGAATTTAATACCGAGATATCCTAAGAATTCCTAATTAAAGTCATAATTAAAAAGCGGGATTTTATATATAACGAAATAACGAAAGGTAAGTATACAGTAAATCCTGTCAGTGAACCGCTTAAGTTCAGTTCTGATTCTTTATTAAATAATTTCAATACAGTGCGTAACTATAAATTACAAAGTATAACGAAAAACATCAAACAAAGGAACTAACTAACGTTGTGTTCTTGTTGTAATAATAATAATAATAATAATAATAATAATAATAGTAATAATAATAATAATAACGATGATAATAATTATAGTAATAATAATAATAATAATAATAATAATAATAATAATAATAATAATAATAATAATATGTTATTTGACGCTTATCTGTGTTTACAACAGAAAACGCCACAACTGTCTTTTTTGAGTCAGATTATTTTAGTTGTTCTGATCATGCATTTCCTGCAGGTTTTCTCCTGCTTCAATTATCATCAATTATTATAAATTAATCATATCACATTTTGAAGGAAAAAAGTCCTTTTATCTTACATGTTATTTTTAATGTCTGTCTCCTTCTTCTTATACGTCTTATTATTATTAAATTATACGTATTATTATTAAATAATTATTAAAAAGTTCCACTCGTTTCATCTCAGCAAATGAAGTTTAATAACCTAAAAGTTTCGAATTATGATTGGTTTTTTTTTTAATTAATGTTCTCATTTAGTGGTGAATGTTAGAAACCATAAGAAGATTCAAGATTATTTATTTGTCACATACACAGTAATCCTAGTAGAGTGTGTAGTGAAATGAGCCCTAGAACTAAGTAGAACTAAGTCAAAAATTGTTATTCAGTTTAACATTACAAGTGTAAACAAGTGTGATCAAAAATGTACGAATATGTACAAATGTGCAAAAGTAACAGAATAGAATATGCAATGTAAAGTGTGGTATGCTGTTTACTGTTAATGGTTATAGACATTACTAACAGACTGCCGGTTTGATACAGAAGGTTTCATGTAAGATGTTTTAAACCGACTGCACTTGGTTGATTAAATTTAGGATAACTGCTTATGAAGGCAACACATAAATTGCTTTTATGTGGTGTGTGTGTGTGTGTGTGTGTGTGTGTGTGTGTGTGTGTGTGTGTGTGTGTGTGTTTGTGTTTGTGGTGTTTGTGTTTGTGTGTGTGTGTTCTGTATGTGTGTATTCTGTATACCTATGTGTGTCTGTGTGTGTGGGTGTGTGTGTGTTTGTGTGTGTTCTACAGGAGGTCAGAGTCCTCCCACCTCCCTCTTTGCTGTGTCCCAGTGTGACTCGTCCTCTGGTTTCCGGTCGGTCGGCTGCATCGCAAGTGGTTTCTCTCCTGCTGATTCGCTCAAGGTATCCTGGTCCGGTGACGTGAGTGATGAGCAGCAGTTCCCGGCTGTGCAGATTGAAGGGGGCAAATTCATGACAGTGAGTCACGCCCGTGTCAAGGAGGCTGACTGGGATGCCGAGAAGCCTTTCACGTGCAAAGCAGGACAGCTGACTACAAATTTTGAAAAACCAGGTAGGCCTATGTAGGGGTCAAATGTTACACACACACAAACACACACACAGACACACACTCAGTACTTGGCAAAAGTCTCCTGTGTAAACTGTTTAAATCCATTAATCTGAGGTTACTTGAAAATACAAGACATTTTGTTTTATATGTTTTATATATATATTAACTTCATTAAAAGTTTTCAAATACAGGTATACATGTATATCCTCATTTGGAATAGGGCTTAAATAACATTTTACTAAAACACAACAATAACACAACATTAATTTATATTATGATGGCCAAAAGGTTAGGGAGATACTTTAATACTTTTAGACTAGACTGATCTTAATAAAATATCCTCTGTTTATCTACATGTTTATTAAGACTTCTGATGATTGTTATTCCAAAACCATACATAGACCAATATTAACATTTTAAATATCTAGCCACCATCAGATTCCATCAAGTTTATGTCCTTTCTCTGTCCTCCTGTCCCTTGTTTTTTCCTCTGTCACTCGTGATTTCCTGCTCGCTAGTTGCCACAGTATGCGCTCATCTGAAGTGTTTTGTGGCAACAATAGATATGACTGGCTTTTTTGATGCCACATATCTCCTTCCTGTAATTGGCAGATTAAGTCAGTACATGTGCATTAGGCATTATTATGGCCCCAATATACTGTGGCAACAAGGTCTAAGCCCACTTCCCGCCTGTAACTGCAACACTTGCTGTGCTGTCCACTGCATATATATCTATGTTTGTTTGTTTTCCAGTTGTGCCTGAGCAGGTTCCAAATCTGCTTCTTACAACTCCCACCCAAGCGGAGTTAGAAAATGGAACAGCTACCTTCATCTGCCTAGCCAGTGAATTCTCACCTAAAGATTTTAAGTTTTTCTGGAAGCGCGATAATAAGGAAATCGGTGGTCGGGCCAAGAAGCCAATTTTAACTGAGGAGAAAAGCAAGTTTACCGTGTACACTGCCATTAGCATTTTGGAACTCTCAGACAAGGAGTGGGTAGACGACCTTTCCACGATTAAGTGTGAATTCCACCTCAAGGATAAGATCTATTCCAGAGAGGCCAAATACACAAGTATGTATACTTTTTTTTACCTTGTATACTTGTAGATTTGCAAGGTAAATTTGTGTTTTTATTCAGTAATGGGCAAAGTTCCAGTCAAATATATTAAAGTAAAAAGAGTTATGTACAGTACGAAAAGGTGCTTTCACTGACTTAAATAGTGGAACAATTTTTGGTGCCCTGTGGAAATATTTTTTTAAAAGGTTCCTTTACAGCAGGGGTCACCAACGTGGTTCCCCCAAGGACCACATAAGTAGCCCATGGACCTGTTCTAAAAAATAGCACAACTTGCCAGTGAACAGCATCTATGCGTTTCTATAGATTTGAAAATGACAATAACAAAAAAAAATTAAAACATGTTTAATATACATGAAGATTAGATAAGTTTTGGTAAACTTTGTTCTAGTGTATCAATCTGGTAGCCGTTCATATGGCTCAGTGCCCATGAAGTAGTTCTCAGTTTCGAAATGGTTGGTGACCCCTGCTGTAGAGAATAACTTTGTAATTGCACAAAGAACAATTGATGTATTGTGTTATTATGGTTTTATATTTAAGCATCACTTTTACTAAAGATCCACTGAAGAACAGTTTTACCAAATGGGTGCAGGTAGCATTTATAGATGTTATCTATATTACAGATATTCATGTAATTTTGACATATTTTGTTCATAGACATAATCAGATTAGACATATATTTTGAATGCTTGAACTCTTTTCAAATGTCTCTACCTTTTTGCAAGCAGTAATTTCAGAAGAAGAATTTGAAAGGCCTGAAATAACGCCTCCTACCCCTGAGGAAATGCTGGTTAATAAAGCTGGAAAACTTACGTGCAAAGCGACCGGACCTAAGGGTTTCAGGAGCATCCGCTGGATGGAAGGCAGTCGAAACATTACATCTGAAACGAAGGGAAAGCCTGACGGAAACACATTTACAGCCACTGCTATGATAAACTTTGACGAGTGGAGCAAAGGCACCGAATACACCTGTGTGGTGGAGCACAAGAATTTTGCCGAGCTCAGCAGGTCATACACCTACAGTAGAGAGAATGGTAGGAATTGCCTCCTTCTTCTTCTTCTTCTTCTTCTTCTTCTTCTTCTTTCATTCGCTTCAACCTCTGTATGAATCTTTAAACTGTTTTTCCCCACAGTTGGAAAAAAAGCTTAAAGATAATACAGTATGAATCTGCCAAAAGTCTAATTTTAAAAGCCTTAGAGTAATGATTTTGGAGTGATCTTTCATCCAGTACGATGATGAGTGTTTTTGCAGTCCGACAAGTAGAATTCAGAACCCATTTTTATCCAGTATGAATCTGAGACTTGACAGTATAATAGTGATTCATGTGGGGGTGATTTTAATTCACTATCAAATCTGAAATGTGTTCATTATAGCTGTCTAATAGCAATAGTATTACCTTTAAAGCTGCATTAATCTATAGGCTTTAGATTGTAATAACTATGGAATGAATAGCCTTCTTTTCTTTACTGAAACCAGAGCTCCCTTGGTCCACTTTATTGCAGTGCAGTAACAAGTGTTCATTCTCTGTTGTTATTGAATATGTGGTATAGCATGTATTTCTATGACTAAAGCCTTTCAGTCCAGGCTGTCTGCTGCAATTTGGATTTTACCAGCCAGTCAAAACAGCTAGTACGGACTAAATTCTGTGGACTATTATTGTATGTATAAGCATTGTATGTTGTTACATCTGCTAGTTGTTACTAGCAGATTTTTTTCTGCTAGTAATGTGGTGTTAAGAGTTTATTAGTAACAAGTAGAAAAAGATTCAAGATTTTTTTTCGTCACATACACAGTTATACAAATACATGTAGTGAAATGAACTGCCTAATATATGTGAGACATGTGCAATACATTACAGTGAAATTGATCGGCTTTGACTTTAAGATAATCAGGCTTCAGTGGGTTTTTGTTGTGCGGAAAAGCTACTTTGAATGATTGACCTGTGTTGCTTGTGATAAGCATGCCCGATATTCTCCAAAAAGTTCAAAGTATGCTTATTCTGACTTTTACTGTGATTTCATGTTCCTAGGAAATCCAAAGGCGTGTCCCTCCGTTTACTTGTTTGCCCCACCTGAGGGCCCACAGGATGACGAGATGACTCTGACTTGCTATGTGAAACACTTCTACCCCAAAGAAGTTGTTGTGTATTGGCTTGCTAATGACAAAAAACTGAACAATACAGAAATTTACCAGCAGAGAACCTCTAGCGTGATTGAGGTCGAGAAAGACAGTCTCTATTCGGTTTACAGCCAACTTGTCTTTAGGCGTGAAGTTTGGGAGAGTGGGACTGAGTTCAGCTGCTATGTGTACCACGAGGCCATTGACCCAACCGCCCGCATCATAGCCAGATCAATCGACAACGTTTCACACAAACCCACTTTAGTGAGCCTCAGCATGAACGTTCCCTCACCCTGTGCTTCATTTTAAAACCCCTGTTTTGTCTGCTGTTGTCATGCTTGTTTTAGTTGGTCTTTGTGTTTTTTCTTTTTTTTTTCTTCTTCAAACAATGTCTTTGTCTTCAAGTGTGTTTGATGCTTTTGTGTTGTTGCTTTCTGAAAAATGTCAGAAGAAATACTACACATTTTAAACCGTTATAATAAAAACAATCCTTCAGCATGTACGCTCTGTGTAGTAAATATGACATTATACAATCATTACACAAGTAGAAACGGTAGAAACAATACCACTGCAGTAAGATTTGACTGACTCATTGTATCAGTTTAAGCATCGTGTCTTCAATACTGGAGCACAGGTTAAAAGAAGACCAGTACTAATTGCAACTGATTATTTTTATACATTCTTTCAGAAATTACTGGTAATCTTACTAATAAAAAATACACAGTCATAGCAGTACTATGAGCCAAGTGGCAAGAATATCCATATCAAAACATCATTTAGTAATGAAAATTATTATAATAATTATTATTATGATTATTATTATTATTATTATTATTATTATTATTATTATTATTATTATTATTATTATTATTATTAGCAGTAGTAGTAGTATTAGTCCCACATCATTCAGTAAGGAATGTGGAATTATTTAATGACATATTGCTTGTTCATTTAAACAAAGACATAAAATGAGAATAGGGCAAAGCTTAGAAATATGGTCACATATCAAAAAAGTGTGCATCTGTGTGTGTGTTCCTAAAGTGAGTGAATATTTAACTAGCTCCAGTCTGCTCTGTCTGGCTTTAATCACTTTGTTTCAAATTCAGTAGTAATGTAGGTTATCTCTGCTGGTTAATTCATAGTAGGAAAGCAAATTTAGTTTGGAATGTAAAGTGGGAAAAGACTTTTTCACTCGTTTCCTCAACAACAACTCAGCAAGTCAGGGTCACCTCTACTGGTCATTAATATATTGATATATATATATACAGGTTACATGTAGCATAATCTACATACTTCTGTACTGTAATCTGTTTTCTGTAGTCAGGGGCGCAACTACTCTCTTTTTGAGGTGTATGCAACCCCCCGCACTACACCCCGTCGCGGCAGCAACGCTGGCCATAACATCTTCTGCCAGTGGCCAGGCACTACGTTTCTTAAATATTTTAAACAGCGTATTTAGAGCATAGTCCTGATTTAAAAGCACAAGAACAGTTTTAAAACATAAATGCCAATTATATTTTTTCTGTCCCGCCATTGTTTTGGTGCCCCCCTGGCGGGCACACCCCATTTTTGCGGCACTGTCTGTAACCATTCATTAATTGCCAGCACCCCTACAGGACAACCAATGAGCACAGCAGTGACACTGTCATGGTAGTGATAAACTAATCTGTCTAACACTGGTACAAATGGATCAGACAACTTTGGAGTTTTGAAACATTAGATGCAACTAAATGGTTGGCCCACACTGTAGATTAGAGACAAAAAAGTTAGAGACAAAGGCGACCTGATCATTGAAGAAAGGGGGGCTGAAAATCTATAATTGTATAGTTACAAATTGCACCTATGAGAATCAGAATCAGAAAACTTTAATGATCCTGGAGAAAACTGTATGCACTGAACAGAACAGACATACAGAGACACAAAGACAAGAACAATATATAATATAAATCAGAATCAGAATCAGAAAACTTTATAAAGTCTGCATCAATCCAAAAAAACTAAAAAAACGACAAAAAATACTCTATACATAATACAATATGCTATGTATGTAGATGCTGGAGTAATAATGCTATAGAGAAATAACTAACAGTTAAATGAATTGCTAGTGGTTAGTAGTCTGATATGGCTGTTATAGAGATCAGTCTGTAATATTGACATAAGTAGTGATGGTTCACATGGTAAGACTTTTGCGCAAAATGATATGATATTGCACATAATGATAATGTTTTTGCACCTAATTGGTTTAACTACTACCAGACCTCAGACCAGTATCACTTCTAGTTATTGGCTCATTAAATTAAATCAGGTGTGCTACTGATGGAATTTATTAGATATGAGCTAGATGGGGAATATTATTTATCAAACATATATGATATGATGTATATTATGTACAGTTATGCGTCTTCACTCAAATAGACATTCATATCGTTTTTGTCATAATGTCTCTGTGTATTTATACAGTCGTAACATGAGCAATTTCCTGTAAAGTTTACGGATTCTTAATCAGACTTTTTTTGTGTACATTTTTCTATTATTAGCTTGTAAAAGGGCAGAATGGTAGATTGCACCCTTCACATTCATTATGTTGGATATATTTTTTTCAGTCACTTCGGACTGTCTCCTGTTGACGAACATGTTCTGGCTCGAGGCAAATCAAACAAACTGGCCAGAGGAGTCAGATGACTGTAACACATGGAACACCGCCTTAACTTTTATCTTTCTCTTCCTCATCACCCTCTTCTACTGCATTGGTGCCACTATTATCAAGGTGTGACTTTTTACAATAATACAATGCAAACAGGATGGGAGGCAAAAGTAGAGAGTTAGCTTTCATATATTATCATACGTTTAAATAATATTTTGAGTTTAATGCATTAAGATCTATCTTCTTTAATTTTTTTTATTTTAGGTGAAATGAATTCTAAGCAAAAGGAAGCAAATGTCTGGCTGTCCCACTTCAAACTCCTATGAAACTCCACTTCTTATCACTTTCTATATATTTTATTTCTGTAAATACATTTGAATTATGGATCTTTTGTGTGTGCATTTACTGTAATAAATCTCAAATAGTGTTTAAATAAATGTGCCTTATTTTGAGCAAAAGTTTGTCATAATCTTTTATTTATTTTCCTTTTTGAATTCTTAGTCACAGTAAAATGTCTTTACTGTTTTATTAAGCACAGTATGAAACATGTAATGTTATTAAAAAAATGGCTACAAGGGAACGGATCACTGAACAAAGCAGGACAAATGAAAACAGGCAGTTACATAACTTATTACACCCAAGCATGCAAATACTGTGCTTCTTCCTGTGCAGGTGTGCTCAGGGATGCAGCTGGCCTCTCACTTCTGCTTTTGGGGGACTTTCAGGGTTTATTTTGGTCCTGGCTGTTGCCTATTGCTTCCAGCCCCTGTCTGTTATGCTTGCTGAAGCCTGTTGTGCACTCCTTCCTCTCACTGCAGGTCAAAATCTGAAAAAAAAGCATCTCAAAAGCAACAATCCTACAGCACCATTAAGACAAGACAGGTTTGCGTTTTTGATCAAGTATGGAAAAAATAAATTATAAATTGAAATAATGTCCCAATCAGATTTTAAAGTACTTATACTTAAACCAATATATAAACCTATATATATATATGTCATTTTTTTCAAATGTAAATAAAAGCTGCATCATGTTTTGTTCACAGTGTTGGTGATGGTAAATTAGTAGTTAATATGAAAATAAATTTCCTTTAAGTACTGTTTTGCTTTCACAGTGTACTGAATGCATATATTTTAAGACAAACATAATGTAATGATGTCTCTGGCATCGGGCGGTGAATATATGTAATAACTTTCAGTTAGTGAAGCTTTTAGACTAATTAAAAGCATCAGACCCCCGGTATATCAACCTACAAGCTGATCTGACATTTCTCTAGAATATAGAGCTTCATCTCTGTTTTGTTCTTATTCATTCATAAATGTTGGAATTTTGGATTTCCCCTTTAAGGACATACCACTGAGCAATGTAAATTTGTTTTACTGATATATTTTATATCAACTGTTTTTTTCTTATCTCACTGTTTTCAGTACCTCGTGAAGTGGAGCCCAATATCACTCTGTTAAGTAAATGGGATGAAGACAAGGTTGAACTAGTTTGTTTGCTGCGAGGTTTCTATCCCAAGAAACTTACAGAAGTGATCTGGTTTAAAAATGAGAAAAAGTTCGAAGGAACCGAGACGAGAGTGATTTTACAAGAAACTGATTTGAAAAAGTCAAGCGGCACTTTCACTCAAATAAGTCAAATAGCCATCGGAAAGGAGCAGCTGAGGGAAAAAGTGGAGTACAAATGTCAGGCCAAACATAAAATCCTAATCAATGCAAACTGGAGCTCATGTGAAGGTAGGCCACATACAACAGCATGTAACAAATTATTTTGTGAAATTTCGTCATGTAAATTCAATGACCCTTTTCACAATCGCTGATAATTACTAAACTGACTTACGGCACTTTTCCACAAGATCAACGTGTTGTATTTAAACTGTTTGTAACTTTTTCTGTCAGAGATGCTTTTATTATAGTGGTCTTTTATCATTTCTAGTGAAACTTGTCAGCGATGTACTGGTTCACCTTTGACTTTCTCTGTGTTAGAAATTCCTTCAGCCCAAACAGACTGTAGTGCTCTTTTTAGTTAACTTCCCAATTGTTGGTTTATGTCTTTATTGTTGTTATTTTGTGCATACAGTAAAAAAAACAATTTCCATTTCCTGAAACAATTTAACCAATTAGAAAGGACTGAAGCAGTCCGTTCAGCTGCAGATCGCTTTTAGCCCTGTTTTTGAGCAGCTTGGGTTCGGGTCATTTTATTTGTATTAGATAAATAACGTGTTTGCGATACAAAATGTTTCCTTGCGTTAGTGGAAAAGTGCCATTATTGACTTGTTTTTTTTTTTTTACTTTACAAGTATATTCATGAGAGACAATCTTGACTTAATCTTCTCTTGTTTTTTCCAGAATTTTCACCAAACAAACCACATATTAACTTGGTTAAACCGCGTCTTGTTTCCGCGAAGACAAATTCAGAACAGGTAACAGCTTCTTGCGTTGTTGAAGCTGCTCTAAGCACCACAGTGAAATGGTTTATCAGTGGAAGTGAAAGAGAGGCAAGTGAAGACCGAGTGCCATCCCACAGCAAAACCGAGAGGATTATTAGCAATCTGACACTACGAGCGAGCGAATGGGAAACAGTACCGAATGTAACGTGTCAAGCTAGACACCCATGTGACAAGGAGTATGAGAAAACTGTAACCATTCTAGGTAAGCATTTTGGCAAGTAATAAAATAGATTAAAATATGAAATATGATTATCGTGAAATTTTCAAATATAAACATTCCAAAAACATTTCTTCTAATGGGTAAAAGCTGTAACACAACCGTGTGTGCATTCAGTGTTCTAATAGTACAGGAGCAACTTAATAATTTGCAATTTGAATTAAATATCAAGCTGAAACAACATTGAAATGTATCATAAATAACACTATTATCATCGAATTCAGTGAGGTATATTATGCAAACTTAATTAAGGTTAGATGTTCACATCCCTAGTGCTGATCAATGTTTTTTGGGGGAAAAAAAAATTCCTTGACTTATGTTCTTCTCTAGGGCTTATGCATTGTTGGGTTAGGCGTTGGCTAGTTATTATTTGGACAGTTGTTGTATAGATGCTCTGACTGCAGTATCTTGGTTAA
>JBBPDB010125846.1:0-17106 GCA_037974465.1 Brachypetersius altus
ATTCCTGAGGTTTTTCCAGTTAAGTGTACCATATACATCAGACGTTTAGCCAACGGTATGTGGGCGTGACGCCTGAGGCTGAGACTACGCACATACAGGCCCACAGCAAGCTGCAATCCATCCACACAGGTTGGAAATGAGATAACTGCTTCCCCCTGCTGGTCAATGAGAAAATGGTGTGTGTGAGTGTGTGTGTGTGAGTGTGTGTGTGTGTGTGTGTGTGTGTGTGTGTGTGTGTGTGCGTGCGTGTGTGCGTGTGTGTGTGTGTGTGTGGGTGGGGGGTCAAGTGTGTCAAACACTCTCCTCTTTCCTACCTTGCAGGACACACCATCAAAGACAACAGTCAATCAAAACCTGTACTTTATAACACTACATTCACCTTTATTACTTTTTACTGTTACATAACTTTCCCCAGTACTCCAAATGTAGCTGATTAATCATGGTATATTTGGTGTCTGAAGACTGCTAGATTTGCACTGAAAATAATGTAGCTAACAAGTAATGGACATTTATGACACACACATCGATTTGCATTGGGTGGGACCAGATTTGTGATAGAAAATATCACTCTATGCCTTCTGTAGGTTCTGAACATGTTTCTTACTGTGAATGTGAGTGGAACTTTCTAACCAGTGGATGCATGTCAGATAGTAAACCGCAGTATTCTTTACTGAAGAAGTCGCTGTAGAAATGCTTCACACAGGTTTACATATACGTTCATATGTCTGTAACAAGCTTCAGACATCTATTTTTATAAGTGTGGTGTCGGCCTAATGGGTAGGTTACTTGCCTCTGGACCAAGAGATATTGTGACAGTTGTGAGAACTTTGCTGATAAAATCACCAGAGAATTAAACTCATAAACAAGGAACTTTATTGAAAATACACTCTAACTGAGAATGAAAAGACACTGGCAAAAGCAGGAGGTTAACAACAGTTATAAGTTTAAGCAACCAACACAACAGCAGAATAGCAAAACATCCCTCCAAAGGTAGGGAACTTAATGCTCCCTTATTATTAAGTACTGTTCAGAATTAACAACAACAGTAATTAGAATCCGACTTTTTCCACGGACTCAGCTCTCCAGTAGGATAGCCAGGGACACTCTGGGAAGCTTCACCCACCAACCCCCTCAAAACACGATACAGTATGTTAATGTGCTAACATACTACTTCAATTCCATTGGGGTGCTAGCAAATTAGCATTATGCAAAGATACACACTTTGAATGCCAAACATGTCTTTGGGATGACAGTGACCACATTGTTGCTTTAAGGGCAGTGGTTTTAGTTTAATAGAACAAATCCAGCTGGGTGGACAACTGAGGACGCCCTTCATCATGAGCTCATTGAAGAGATGTGATTAAGCCACATTTCGTGACTGGACGTGGAGAGCTGAGGCCAAGACTGATCCACAGGCGCGCCTAGCCTGAGGGCATTGAGTCAGCGTGTGGGCCTGGACGTATATAGATCTCCTGAGAACCGGGTGTGGGCTTAACGAGGTGAGGAGTCAGTTACCTAACATGACATAGCTCAATTATGTTCATAAATGAAAACACCCGCACAGTACCGCATTAAATAATAATTACCTCTAAACTCTGATTGTCCCTAACCTTTCCCTGACCCTTTGACAGTAACTGCAACCCTAATCCTACTCCAAAATATAACCATCCAAACAACACTTCTTTAGGTTAGAACTGGAGCTATGTGGCTAACATTGCTAACGAACACTAGAAGTCCAATTACATCCGAATCTTTTCTGTAAATGCTTCCTCAAAGCCATTTAAACCTCATCCTTAAACTTCATTAAACTTAAATTTTCAAAGATATGATCCAGATACGATCCGAGTCGAGAACTTCCTAAGAGGTTAATTTACTGGAGCATACTTGGCAGACTGTGTTTGAGGCTAGATGAAGGTACATCTCCAGGACCAGAATTAATGACTACTGGTCAACATTCACCACTGGTTGAGATACATAGGGCACAGCAGGGCAGCAGCAGAGGGCATAGCTCCCCCCTGCTTCTTAGGACACTGTAGGTCTGTAGAGGGTCTGCAGGGTTAAACACACAGCAAGGGCTGATGGCAAAAAAAGCAGGAAAGAAGGGGAGGTTGAGAGCTTTATACGAAAAAAAATCTGTTCTATACAAAAATCTGTGTCTACAGTACAGTCCAGTTTAAATGCAGTCCTGTTCACATCATATAAACTAAAATGCATGGTAGGAATAAAAAGAGTAACATTGGTATTAACCATTTAGTCTCTCAGGGTCTATATGTGGGCCCTTCAATTCCTCACTCTCATCATGGAAAAACTATTTGCACCTTGACTAAATGGTTTCAGATTTTCAGACATTTCTCTTGAACGATTCTGAGATGAACTTTCTCCGGTGCTTGCTGCACAACTCAACTGCATTTGAACTTCAGATTAAGGACAAAATATTCTCCCGCAGGAGCTTCTGGCAGTGAACAGAATTCATGTTTCCATCAATTATGGTGATTTTCCAGGCCCTGAAGCAGCAGAGCATCCCTGCACTACCATTACCATGTTTCATATCTGAGATAATATTCTTATTGTGGAATGCTTTGTGCCAGCTAAAATGCGACTCGTCTTTCAAAAAGTTCCACTTTCCACTCATGATACGAGAACGATTGCACAACATTAAGGTGTTTGATGTGATATGTGAGACATGGCTTTAATCTTTGTTAGTGTTGGTTTTCGCCATGCAGCTCTCTCATGCAATCAAATTTTGCAAATTCTCGTTTTGGTCATAACGTGAGTGCTGCTCTATTTTTAGGCAAGCAAGGTTTGCTGTTCTTTAGATGCTTGCCCCTTTTCAGGATTAATTATAGGCTGGCCACTACTGGGAAGATGTGTTCCAAGTTTCCTCCATTTGTAGATAACGGTGGTTTGATAACTTTTTCCACCCAGGACCAATTAGTGTTGAGTTATGACAGCTACAAAAACGGAAGAACGGAAGCAAATATGTTTTCTCAGCACTGTAGTCATTATTTTATTAGTAGTTACATAATAATATATTTTAAAAGTAGTACCTCACCAATTAGCCCTGTGTTAACATGTACTATATTAAACATTATAACATATATATATATATTAGCGTGATTTGGTTTTGTCCCATCTAATCAGTATGCATGGGAAATCAGTATGACAGTTCAGTCCTAGCTGGGTTTAGCTCAGTTCTAGTTGGGTATAGTTCAGTCATAGTCAGGATTACCTCAGTCATAGATGGGTTTAGCTCAGTCATAGCCAGGTAGCTATATTAAGCTTATTGCCAGGTTGAGCTCAGTCATTGCTAAGTTGTAGCCAGCTCTCTGTCCACATTGCAGCTAGAGCGCATAAAGTTCTCTCTACACCACTAGCCAGACTGGTCTTTCTGAGATACCCTAATATATTAACCATTTATAATGTTAAGACCTCATATGGGTGTTTTTATTGGGACCAGAATTTCTCATGATATTTTTGTTCAGTTAAAGTCATTTTCACAAGGGGAGGGACATTCATGTTGTTTTGCCCTGGGGACCACATAGTTTTGCCTCTGATGAGGATGAGCATAGTTCGCTTGACTTGTGGATCAACGGATCATTAAATGAGCTTGCAAAGCAACATGGACCACCACACACAATCCTTGCAAAATGCAACACGCGGATCCACGGACGTGCTGAGAGCCCGCATGAATTATTAAGCGCTTCAGCCTTTGCGTGCTCAAGGGAGTTCATTTACTGCGCGCATCAAAGAATACAGAAACAAGATAATCATATTAAAAAAGCACATTTTCACAGTTCAGGCTATGAATAGGAGAAATAATCCTTCAAAATCACATTACTGAACATAATCCTCTCCGTCTTCACTCGAACATGCCCTTGTGCAGTTAGAGACTGAAGCCCACCTGTTGATACACACTTAGGCTCTAGCCCATCAGCAGCAGTCAGAGTCGATAATTACACACCAATCAGCTACAGCATTGGAAGCACCTGCCTAATTTTGTGTTGTGATGTCAAAATAACTTCTCAAGACATAGAATCCACAAGATCTCTGAAAGTCTGCTGTGAAATCTGTATCAAGATGTTACCAGCAGATTCTTTAAGTCCTGTAAGCTCTGAGGAGAGGCCTCCATGGAGTTTAGAGGCCAAGTCAACACCTTGAACACCTTGAACTTTGTCCTGTTCCTCAAACTGTCAGGGCGTGTTGTCCTACTAAAAGAGGACACGGTCATTAGGGACCACAATGTTCAAGTAGGTGGTACCTATCACACCTAAATAACAAAAAAAATAGATTTTCCATTAAATGTACCCTTTAAATTTCACTGAAGCCATTAGGCTTTCTCTGAATACCTAGTAGGCCCTGTAGGTTCTCCACAGTGCGATGTGTCAGATTTATCCTGCAGAAATGTATATTGGCTAGATGGACAGTATTACCTGCTCTTTTTTAATTTTTTTAGTCATCAGCAATTATACTAAGTTGTGCTATAATGTTATGGATTTTACTGAACAATCTTTAGCGATAAAGTTATTGTCTTATGTTAACATAAGAGCCCCTCCTTTATATCACCTTAACAACTCTCTCATCCATTGAACTTGTAAGTCCATGTTTGTAGTTTGTGCCTGTCATTTTAGGATGCCAGAATTGCCTCCCAGAGCTGCTGTTTGGAGACATACTACTGCCCACACTCATAGATCTTCCTTTTCAGGATCCACAGGTTCACAATAGGGTGAGGTCAAGGGATGATGGTTGCCACACCATGAGTATTTCTCGCTTGACCCATAACAGCCAAAGATTCAGTGGTATTTTTCGCAGCATGGGATGGCCTTGTCTTGTTTGAAAATGATTATACTGTGGAAGGCATGGTTCTTCTTTTTGTACTGTGGCAGGAAATGGTCAGTTAGAATCCCCACATATTTTGTAGATCATCACGAGGCAGCCTCCTTGCTGATGCCTTGTTGGGACATTGTGGTCATCCACCAACCATCCAGAACTCCATTTGAACCATCCAATGTAGTGTGACGTTCAACTGTTTGAAAATTTGTCTTCATGCATTTCTTAGCTCGCTGCAAACATTTCTCATTGTGAGCACTGTTTAGGGATGGCCAAAATAAAGTAAGTCTCTGGAGTATCCTGAGAGGTCCTTAGACTCCAGAGGCACCAGCAGCATCAGTGGCTTTTCAACAGCTGTTCTTTTAATACAATGCAATGGTCTGGTGGAAACTTTCCTTGCTATGTCTTTACCTAAGCAAACCTGTTTTCCTCCTTCAAGTTTTTGTGAAATGTCCAATGTTTTCATAGCTTTCGCAAGCTCTACGAAAATAGCTCTACGCTTTTCATCCCTGGAAAGATCCTTCTTCTACCTCCTTTAAGTAGTTACCTTTAATTAGACTCACCTGGGAAACTAATTATCACACCAGTCTGAGATTGATAACAGACAGGAGAAACAACACAAGCAAAAAATGGTTTATTTAACTAAAATTCTACATGCATAATAATTTGGAACACAATGTATTTTGCCTCAGGATGCCTTGCATTTACCCCTTCTCCATGAACGGCTTTAGTTTTAGGCCGATAACTCCTCCAAACTCTGGTAAAACAGTGTCTCAGGCATCAGGCAGTGCATTCATTACTATTTCATGTAGTAACTTTATGTGAAGGAGATTTTAGAGGCAGACGTCTGGTTGCATTCACCACCACTGTGAACAATTCTGACTTTCTCTAGAATGGAAGGTTTCACTCCGAACTCTCTCTGAACAACTTTGGTCACATATAAACCATTTAATTATTCATACATTTGAGAAAAAATGAACCATATTGGCTTTTGTTTTCACAGACGGACAAAATATGCAAATGAACACTCCAAAGCTCGAATGTCAAATGTGTATCACAATGGAAATACACAGCAGTATAATCTCATTACTACATCATACACACACACACACACACACACACACTCTCACATCATACCCGTACACACCAAAACACCCACGCACACATGCACTGCATCTCCTTCTCTCTTTCTCCATCCCACTGAGCAAACCCAGAATTATGGGCTATCAGCCATACTTCACTCTCTCTCTCTCTCACACTTTCTCTCTCTCTCTCTCTCTCTCTCTCTCTCTCTCTCTCTCTCTATTTTTCTGTGTGTTCTGCCCGCAGTTCATCTGGCCTCAGGCTCCACTCCTCCCCTGCACCAAAACCATTATTCTCAGAGGCCCCCCAAATTACGGATCATCCTCCTCTACTGTGGCACACAGCCCACCACAGGCTGATAGCGTGCGGCCTGGAAGACAGCACGTCCCCCCGCTGAGTGCCTCAAACACTGGCAGACTGACACACAGAGGACCCTGGCAGTAAGCAGGGGATGATAATAATAATAATGATAATAGTAATAATAATGATATAACAATAATACTAATAAAAATACCAGAGTCTAGTATGGAGTGCCACAATGGGCAGCAGAAGGGGCAGATCGTACCTGGGGGCGACGCAGTAAAACGTCTTGAATACCTAATACATTTTAATACTTGAATACATTTGTGATCACAGTTGACCCACAAATAATGACAATAAGGAAAACAAAATTTTGTCTATATATAGGAATCTAAATAGTAATAAAACCATAATAATTAATAGGATAATAATTATTTGCCTTTAACAATGTGATTAATCAAAGAAAAACATGCGATTAAAAATGTCATTCATTGGCCAGCATTATTATACATAAATATGTACATATATATTTTTTTTGTACATTAATATGTGTGTTCAGTATATAAACAATATGTCACATCCAAGGCATTTCGGAAGCACCTACAACGAAACCAGTCACCAAATTATTAGATGGCACGCAGCCCTGGATAGGTATGAGTGATGTCATGTGAGTGTGTGTGGTGGTAGGAGCCTAGGCAACCTAGCCACCTTACCACAAGTCCACCTGTCCCGGGTTCAAGAAGTAATAATGTTTAAGTGTTAGTGTTGTGTGATTGGCTGGGTGCATAAGTGTGTGTGTTTATAGTCTGGCCGATCCAGTCACACAGTGCTGGGGGTTTCTAGTTTGGTGTGCTTTGGGAAACGTAAGAAAACTTTGCACAGCAGAAAGTTCTAGAGAGCTGGTCATGCCTTCGTGGCACCACTCTTCAGTGGCTGTGGAGCACTTGCTCTGTGGACTGGATAACAAAGACAGGTGTGCAAAGTTTTCTTACATTTTCAAAAACATCCTTCAAACTCAGTGAGGAGTGGATGTTGCCCCTGCTCTTTGTTTTGAGTCAGTCTCCGGGGGCTTGGAGAAGAGGTTTCAGTAATGTGAATGTGAACGCTGGTGAGGCGTATTCAGAAGTCTGGTATTTGCTGTACGTCCTTTCCCCACAGTACAACCATGACACAATATAACTTTTCATTTGACACTTATTACTTAGAGCATTACTAATGGGTTTTTAATAGTAAAATAAATGTCAGTGCATTTTAAATAATGACAAAAGTATTAAGTGTATTGAATACGTACACACACACACACACACACACACACAAATAGGTTATTTTTGTCAATCCCCCTGCCCACATCTACACCCACATGGCTGAGATCTGGCTGTGGTATTAAAGCCAAACTGTCTCTTTTCTCCTGTTTTAACGCGGGTGAGTTTTTGTGTGATTCTTCGTGCCTCTTAAACTCCCCATCCTTTGCCAGGCCTCTCCAGGTGCCCATCTCAGCCTGCTGCCAGCCTCATGGCACCAGGTTGGCAGGGTTGGCACTGATATGGCATGGCCTGATGCCAGCCATGGACCCACTGCCCCTCCATTTCACACACCACAGGGAGTCAGACACACTGAAAAAAGGAGGTTTACTTTTGGTGGCATGAACTCAAATACTCACACCTGTTCTTATTAACTCTTAAAGCAATAATTAAATCCTGTCATTTAAAAAAGTAACCGGACAGCCCTAAAGTTCAGATTCTATTGAACGTTCCGCTGAATGTACTGACTATTAATATCTCTTTGTAGAGTGTTCCACTCATGTCTCTTTCAATTGCGTGTGAGGCACCAGTACTGTCTGCCGTGAAGCGGACCCACATCATCCAACTTCATTCTACACTGTGACCGTGGTGTTCTTGGGATCAACCTAGTAGCTCTGTAGCTCTGTAGCTTTTTCCAAGTGTTGTTTAATACGGTTGTTCCTGAGAACTCCAGGAAGCTATTACACCTTCACCATGATTTATGCTGGTTGCATATTTCATAATGACACCATGCACCATTTACACAATAACATATTTATGCTACTGGATATTAAAGTGTATGTATTTGAATGCAATGTCAAGCGTTCCAATACTTTTCTCCATATAGTGAATATTAAATCACTACTGATGATGTCACCCTCCCCAAAACGAACTGTCGCATAAGTTTTAGTGTAGCGCAGTAAAAATCTGCCCTTCACCCGTTTCCATACATAAATTTGTGTTTGTCGCGAATTATCTACCTTTGGTTTTCCATGTGACTCAAAGAAAAACAAAGAAAAAAATTAAGGAGAGATTATTCAGACAGTTTACTGTTATTTCAGTTTCACAAATAATTGGAATTGTACAAAATAGACGACAGCAGAATGAAGCTTGTCTGATAGCCCTAGAGCTCAAAGAAAGTACCCCAGTGCAACGAAACCCGCGGGTATGGCAGAGACCACGGAATAAAACCTTCTGGGAGGAGGTGGTTGAGAGATACTTCACAGAAAATCTCTGGCTGCAACATTTTAGAACGACACGGCCGACGTTTGAGATGTTGTGTGGATTCATCAGTCCTGATGTTACGGTGCCATGTTTGAATGACAGAGAGAAAAGCTAATCCTCAAACATGAAGCATAAGTTTATTCATAATGAAGGTATAAAAATGCACACAGGGACTAAAATAGCTGCAAGAATTGATTCTGCAAAAGCCGGTTTGAAATGAAGATCTCTCAAAACAAAGGATACAGTTTTGTAATGGGCTGTTGCATGGATGCAAGACCAAAAATGCAGTAATCACAGCAAACAAGGCAACAAAATTTGATTAACTCCTAACCCAGTGCTGTTGGCTTAGTAGCATGCAATAATGATGACTAACTCAGTCTCAAGAAAGTCATCCAGCTGTGTTTTTGCCCACGAGTTTCCACAACAATGTTTCTGTGACTCTAATTTCAGCTTTGTTATAATTCATTCTTGGCAAGACTTCAGGAAATTAGTCATTTAATATATTCCAAATGGCTTACTTAAAGGTTATGTATATCTGATGGCTTCTCTGCCAGACACACTGGCATTAATCTTAGTGAGGGTGATGTAATCTTTTGACTTTTTGATAATTTTTTTTTAATCCTTTGATATCTCCAGACTCCCTAATGTTTAATTAAGTGCATCATCTTTCTCCCCCTCTAAAATTCAGGTAAATGTACATGTACTTGTTTTATGAAGCAAGTAAATAAAGCCAAGCCATGATCCATAAAAAGAAGTGTTTATGCAACAAACTAGTTTAAAACATTGATAAAAAAAACATACTCTTAAAAAAAATACATTTCCCCAAAAGATTCTTGCCTTGCATGGTTCTAATTAAAATTTTTATTTGGTATAGAACACTTATACCAAATAAAAATTATGTGAACGTTCTTTAAATATCGGAAAGGGTTCTTTCCATCTCGTTAACATAAACTATCCTTTAAAAAATAATGGTCTACCCGAACAGTATCTACGTTTCCCTACCTAGCCTGACCCAACTTTCCCACTAACATAGATGGATTATAACAGACATGTTTCTGCAAACTTTTTCTAAAAAAGCTTTTGAGAGCGGCAAGACTCACTATAGTCTATTGCAGATCTATAAAACTTTTTTGCAATAGTCTTGTACCAGCTGATTGGATGATATCTACTATCCGCCTTACTCTAAAGTTGTCTGTGTGTCATATTTCTCTGTCCCCAGAGAATGAGGGAGGAGGCGCAGGCACAGATTTCCATTTTTACTGAACTTTATTTACAAACACAAAAACGTATGAGGGCTTAAACACAAACAAAATTCAAAACACAGGAGACAGGATGGGAGTAAACTTGAAACTAAAATCGGTAGCAGGAAGTCAGTGGACCTCAGTCCAAAGTGAACTAAATACATTTGCATGAAACACAAGAACCAATCAAAACATCTAGACATGGTCAAACATGGTCAGCTGTAATGGGATTTAAAACTAAAACCCAGTGTACATAGACAGATGTCAAAATGAAAATTTCCAAAGAAAGGGGCAGGGATGTCTTCTTGCTGCTGATTGGCTGCTGCCTGTGATGCATGTCTGGCAGATGCAGTTCAGCATTCATACATCATAACAGTTTCCTGCGTGAGTTTACCTTTAAATTCTTTTTAAGGGTAATGTATTAAGCTTATTAGTTTAAAATTAAATTAAAATGTATTGCGAGCATATTTGGGTGCATATTTAGGGTTTAGACTATAAAAAAATGTATTTATAGGCATTTTTTAACTTCATCACAAATTAGCAGTTTTTCACAATTAGCAGATGCTCTTGGAACATAACCCCCACAAATTTCGGGAGTTCACTGTATTAATTTTATTACACTGAACTGGCCACAATAGTGATATTAATGAGGCAGTTTGAAAAGAACTGTTCAGTAATACTGATGTCATGTATTAATACAAAACAATTTTTCATTAATACAAAATACATTTTTGATTAATACAAAACTGTTGCAATTATTCTTTAAAAGGTCTTTAGACAGCCAAATTGTCTTCCTGGCATTGCTCCAAAATGGTATCACCTTTTTTGGAACTTATTTTTAGCAATGCAGGGAAAGTGTCATTTTTAAAAGAGAAGAAATCACATGTACTTTTACAGTCATAGTATTTTCTCATACGAAGTGAAAGGTACCATGCTGCTCTTTGACTGGCTACCTGCAGGACAGCATACACTTGTCCTGACAGCAGTCGAAAGGGCACATTAATTAATAATGTATCTGGCACCTACAGTCCCTGATAATATCACTGCTTTGATGGCAGGGTTGTGCAGAGACGATAGGTTGAGTGAGACGACTGTTCTAAAATATGCATGAGGGCTTGTAGAAGTTAGAGCAATGACTGAAGAAAGCTTTTTAGGTAAAATTTGACACCTGGGCTGATACTGCAACCAGCGTGAAATATTGCAGTTTTCTTAGAAAACATTACTCCCTGTGGAGGTTTTGCTCACTGTGTGTAGTGACAATATGGCTTCCCAATGGCAGAGGTTAGCCACTTAAAATGGGTAGAATGGTCCCACAGTGTGCATTCTCAATAGGTCTGACACAGTACATAGCACTTAGAAAGGTCACTAGCACAGTGTTGCATTGATATTATGTAATGTCATATAGTCATACAGGTTACTGGCACTCACTGCTATGCAGCTACAATTACACTCAAAACTCCCAAACTGGATCTATGAGAGAGTAGGGTCACCACTATAGGTTATATTTCTCTGAGTACTGTGATCAGTTTTCTCCGAGTAATGCTCAGCCTTGTACTCCTTTAACATTTAAAATCTGTTGGTACTTTTCAGGTTCTTAATAATTCTAACAATTACTAAAACACATATTATTTATAGAGGCTCAGTGATGCAAATAATTTTTTGAGGTGAACAGAATGGAGAGAGACAGAGATAGAGAAAGAGCAAGACAGTGAATCAGCAGGACCGCCCTCCCACTGATGTAAAATATCCTTCATCCACCCACTGGCAAAAGATTACTCCCCAACCAGCAAAACATCCCCTGCACAAAAATATTTGCTTCCCTTCCACTCACATCCACACACACACCCACGCACAAATGTACCTATGGCAATAGGTAATCCCCCAGTTTTACGCAGATCAGGAGTCACAGATTTTTTATGAGAACCAAACTGATCACTTTACATGGAAATCTCCACTACAGCGCTGAAACAGCAAATATTCTCCGCAATTGTTGAACTTAGAACAAAGTGACTGTCCCACTTAGGTGTGTGTCAAGGTTCAACGGAGGAACCTTCATACTCTGAGTCTGGCGGTGACTCAAACAGAGTATGAAGAGAGAATCAACAACGAGCCGGGAAGTGCCAGTGTGATGAGTGGCACGTTCACTGACCCCTTTGTATTTTCCCCCTTCTCTATCTCCCTCTCTCTCTTCTTTCTGTCTGTATTCATGTAGGAGTGACGCGGCGAGCCACCTCATCGTATGGATGGTTGTGTGTTTGTTTATAGCCCATCTGAGCCAGAGAGCTAGTGCGTTGTCACCCAACCCCAAAAACTATGCCAGTTCCACTCCCAGAAACATCAGGGAGAAGCTGGAGGGAATGTGTTCTGGAGAACAAGGTAGAGAGAGGGTTATCCTGCCCCTATGTGTGTGAGTTTGGAGAGGAACAGTATTCTCCTTCAGTGTAATGGTGCGAGTGCACATTGGAAACTGTATTATTTTGCAATACTGGTGAGGAAGCTCCTTTGAAACTGTTATGTGTTGCTGTGTGCTTGTGAACTTAGAACAAAGTGACTGTCCCACTTAGGTGTGTGTCGGGGTCGGAGAGAGAATCAACAACGAGCCGGGAAGTGCCAGTGTGATGAGTGGCACGTTCACTGACCTCTTTGTATTTCCCCCCTTCTCTATCTCCCTCTCTCTCAACTCTCTGTCTGTATTCATGTAGAAGTGACGTGGGATTTCCTACACCAGGCTCGGCTCAAAGTGAAGTGAAAGGCTCAAGACTGTGTTGTGTGTGCTATCAGGGTTTCCGCGGAGCGTATGACAGAAGAATGTCGCGGAGAGAAGGTCCACCAAGAGAAAGCGACGCTGTGTCTTGCTGTGTGTTCGTGAGTCAGTGTCGCAGAGTGAAGGTCCTCCAAGAGAAAGCTTCACTTCGACTCCCTGTTTATGTTTGTTTTCAAGAGACTGAACTTCATATTTTGTAATAAAGTATGATGCCTGCTGCTGTGTCCCTCCCCTAATCTGCCATGACAGCAATATATAATTCTTCATGTATTTTAGTGCCAATTATTAATACAAATCGCCGCTGGATGAACAGCAAATTATTGAACTGTAAAAATGATTGGTGATAACTCATTACTAAAAAATACATTAAATTATTACTGTATTTACCCTGCTTATACAAAAGGAAATGACAAAGAAAATGCCCAGTCTGTACAGCAGTAATATTGGTATTTACATTCTAGCACTGCAGGAGTTCAGTGTAAACTGCACAGTACAGTTATGGTTTATTTTTTTGTTAAGGGTAATGTATTAAACTGAGTTTTAAATGATTTTGTGAGCATATTAGGGGGCAAATTTAGGGTTTACACTATAAAAATAGGCATTTTTAGGATTTTTTTTAACCAAAATTTTAGTCATTTGCCATATATATAGACTTACTGGCCACTTTATTAGGTACACCTTGCTAGTACTGTGTTGGACCCCCTTTTTCCATTTCTGAACTGCCTTATTTTTTCATGGCGTAGATTCAACAAGATGTCGGAAACATTCCTCAGAGATTTTGATCCATATTTCCACAATAGCATCTCACAGTTGCTGCAGATTTGTCATCTACCCATCCATGATGTGCATTTCCTGCTCCATCACTGTCAGGAATTGGCCTTGTCCAGGCAGGGAATGAGAGGGACTTTAGTGAGTCTGCCTTATGTGGTTTTATTACTGATATCAATACAACAAGGCAGGAACAGGAAAGGGCAAAACCGAAGATAACAATCAGGGTAAGGGAAAGTATGCTCTGGTAATGATTCACCCAGAAAACCCAACATAAATGCTGGAGTGAGAAACATACTCCAGCATTTATAAGGACCAATGGGAAGACAGTGATAAATGTCATAAGCTGAGTTGGCCGGTGTGGATACCGGTACAGGGCCAGGAGCTGAGCTGTCTGGTGCGGAAACCAGTGCAAAGACATAAGCTGAGTCGGCCGGTGTGGATGCCTGTACAGGGTAAAGAGCTGAGTCGGCTGGTGTGGAAATTGTTGCAGAGTCTTTAGCTGAGTCGGCCGGAGCGGATACCGATACAGGATCTTCCGGTGCGGAAACCAGCACGGGGTCATAAGCCATCGGAGGTGAGCTGCAGCCATCAGAGGTTAGTGGCACACTGGAACCACAGATGGATGGCAGCGCACTGGAACCCCTGGGCTGAGAGCGGCGCGCTGAAACCCCTGGGCTGAGAGCAGCGCGTTGGAACCCCTGGCAGAGAGACACTGGAGAGATGCTCGCTGGGACCATGGGCAGAGAGATGCAAGTTGGAACCCCTGGTGGAGAGATGCGTGCCGGAACCCCTGGCAGAAAGACACACGCTGGGACCACTGGCAGAGAGATGCACGCTGGGACCACTAGCAGAGAGATGCGAGGAACCACTAGCAGAGAGACGCTGGAATGTCTGGCTGGGGTCACTGCCGAGGGAGTGGCTGGTCTGGCTGGACCACTGCCAAAGGGGTGGCTGGTCTAGCTGGAGCTGCTTCCGAAAGGGTGGCGAGTCTGGCGAGAGCCGCTGCTGAAGGGGCAGCTGGTCTGCCTGGAGCTGCTGCTGAGGGAGCGGCTGTTCTGGCTAGAGCCGCTGCTGAAGGGGCGGCTGGACTAGTTAAGAAGGCAATCAGACTGGTGGAGAAAGCGGCCAGGCAGACGGAGAAGGTGGTCGAGCTGGGGAAGATAGCAGCCGGGATGGCTGAGAAGGCGACCGGTCTGGCTGAGAAGGCAGCCGGCCTGATGGAGAAGGCGGCCGGGCTGAATGAGCAGACGGCCGGGTTGGATGAGAATGCGGCTGGCCTGTCTGAGAAGGCGGTCAGCAGGCTGGTCGAAGCTGAATGGGACCGAGCTAAACATAGGGAACTGACAGGTGTGTGGTCACAGTTCTGTAAGTCTCCGTCTCGGCTCTGATAGGTTCAGCAGTGGGTGTAGGCGCTCTGGGGTTTGCGCTCTTATATGCCGCACTGGATCTTTTTCGACTCTGTGGTTTCCTTTCGGACTTCTCAATGGGCAAGCAGTCGAGAAACCCCTTTAAATCAAAAACTACGGCTGGGTCCTCTGACCAGCCACTCCAGCCCCAGGCAATCTGAAGGATGGTACTGAAATACAGTTCAGGTGATGGGGTAATCAGGGACGTGACAATTCTCAGGTGTGAGGGAAAACAGTGAAGGTGAGAGCTGGGAACTGGGAAGGTACACGGTTGGGTAAGGACCCCCAGTGGTCACAGAAGGGAACCGCAATAGTCCTTAAAAGTCCCTAGTCCAACAGTACCCCAGAGGTTGCAGATTGGAACCATGACAATCACATGCTCTATTGGATTGAGGTCTGGTGACCCACTGTCATGTTCAAGAAACCAGTTTGAGATTATTTGAGCTTTGTGACATTGTGAATTATCCTGCTGGAAGTACACTGTGGTCATAAAGGAATGGACAGCAATAATACTAGGCTACGGCATTTAAACAATGCTCAATTGGTACTAGGGGGCCTAAAGTGTGCTAAAAATATTCCCCACACCATTACACCACCATCACCAGCCTGAACCACTGGCAAGATGGATCCGTGTTTTTTACGCCAAATTCTGACCCTACCATCTGGATGTCGCAACTGAAATTGTGACTCATTAGACCAGGCAATGTTTTTCCAAACTTGTGTTGTCCAATTTTGTTGAGTATGTGCAAAAAAACAATAGTTTTTCTAAACTAAAGAGACAGGAGGAACTCAAAGCAACAATGATGGTGTACCGACAACCGTGCATAAACCAAAACTTCTTTAAATGTATACAAACCAAAGACAAGGACCAATAAACAAACAAAATCACTTAACACAACCCAGCTGTGACTAATACATAACCCCAACACCCAGTGAACCCTGTCAAAATAAAGGTCCCCAAATACCCAAATAATACAACGGCGGTCTCTAGTGGCTGTTGACCTTACGTGAAAGTAGCCCCCTCTTAGAGCGAACCAACATACCATCACACCATCCCAAGTGCGGAGGAGAGGAAGGCAGCATCCCGTGAGCCCCACCCATCCGCATCTCACTTGACACCCAGGTGGGTCTCACGTGAGTTAGAGTCCCAGTCCTTACTGATGGAGCCCCCTCCTGGGAGCCCCTCTCTGTTCTCAGTGTCCTTGTCAGGGAGGGAGCACCTTACCAGGAGCCCCTCACTGTCCTCGTGGTCAAGGCAACTTCCAGGGAGACCCTCACTGTCCTCGTAGGTAAGGCCCCCTCCGTTGATGACTAGGGGATCATAGTCTTGCTGCTGTCTCCTTCTGAAGTCCACCACCAGCTCCTTAGTCTTGCCAACTTTTAGCTGGAGGTGACTGTCCTGACACCATGACGCCAGCTTCTTCACTTCATCCATATAGTCTCATCATTGTTGGTTATGACACCCAGCAACACTGTGTCATAAGCAAACTTCACAATGGCGTTGGAGCCATGAGTGGCCACACAGTCAAAAGTGTAGAGGGGGTACAGCAGTGGTGAGAGTATGCACCCCTGTGGCTCTCCAGTATTGATGGTGATGCTGTCAGAGACACACCTACCCACCCTCACCATCCAATCTACCACAGCAATCTCACATAGTTACCCTGTTTCTTGTCCACGTGTCCACTTGTCTACTTGTCCTGAGAGTGGTTCGCAGAATGCGCGGAAAGATGCAATCTCTGAGGGTCTGTTGGATCGGTAGGCGAACTGGAGCGGGTTTGTGGTGTTTGGGATGGAGGAGGAGATTTTTTTCTGCAGCCTCTCAAACACATTCATTACTACGGAAGTACTGCAACCGGCTGGTGGTCGTTCAGGCATGGTGGCTTGATGTTCTTGGTCATGGGTACTATGCTGTGGATGTTGAGCATATCTGAGGTTTCTGCAAATGTGTGGGGGTTTCTGCAAACAATTATTAGTTCAGTTCTCAGAAAAAACCCACAAGGGACTGAAGCTGCGACTGCTGAACTACAATTAAGTGGGCTTTTACTGTATATATATATTATGGCAAGACGTTTAGGAAACAAATTATATATATAATTACTGGAGAGTCCGAATATATGGAATGAAAGTCTGAACATATGGAATGAAAGTCCGAATATATGGAATGAAGTTTGAATATATGGAATGAAAGTCTGAATATATGGAATGAAGTC